>JAHZNG010001782.1:0-12511 GCA_027744375.1 Orchesellides sinensis | reverse complement strand
TTGCAAAATAACAATAGTTTTTTAAAAATGAAAGTTACAAATAAAGGTTTATTTTTCCTTGGTGGTGATTCGGTTTGGTGGTGCTGTGGCGTATGACCTGTTGTTGATCCTTCTGTTACGTGTGGTGTTACTGAACAAAATTTATTGTTCTCCAAAATAATTGAAACCCTATTTTAAAAAGGGTTAAATTGGCTGCTATTGCGATGGAGTTTCGAAACTTCCTTGATCGATTCCAGAGACGAGGCTCAGACTACTTTTCATCTCTGGTGGCCCGCTCCCGTGGAAGTAATTTGCTCTGCTTGCTCAGTACTCTCTGCCTCTTTGCATTCTGCTAAAGATGATAAATAAAATTGCATGGATTTCAATTGATTTTTGGATGATGATGCTGGATGGATGAAATTTTGATGAACATGTAGTCATTATTATTGTGAATTTAATAATATGGAATCACTTATTACAGCTGAAGACGATCTAAGTAATGGGACAGAACCACCGCCCGTGGCGGCAAGCTCATCCGCTGCTGCTGTCGGCACTCAAGGCGACTCGTCAAAAATACGTGTTATAAATGTCAATGCGCAACAGCGAGAAAAGTTTATAGGAAATCGGATCTCAACTGCCAAATATTCTATTTTGTCTTTCCTGCCTTCTTTTCTATTTGAACAATTCCGTCGATACTCTAATATATTCTTCTTAACTATTGCTCTTTTACAGGTATGTGCTTCTATTATTCTCAAACCTATATATTGGATTTATTTGAACAATGTTAAAATGAGTTTGTTTTATTGTAAATTACAGCAAATTCCAGATGTCTCTCCTACTGGAAGGTACACCACATTGGTGCCTCTCATATTTATTTTATCTGTGTCTGCACTCAAAGAAGTAGTAGAGGATATTGTAAGTGATAACAATTTTGAATGTGTTAGTAAACTGAAATTTTATTTGTTAAAGGCGAAGCTAACATTTTATCGTTATTGTTGCAGAAACGACATAGAGCTGATTCTGAGATTAATAATCGTGAAGTAGAAGTACTAAAGGAGGGGTATTGGCAGTGGGTAAAATGGCGTAATGTCTGTGTAGGTGACTTCGTAAAAGTTAAGAATGAGACGTTCTTTCCCGCCGATCTTGTATTGTATTCGTCAAGGTAAAGCATGCTCGAATGTTTTAAGTAACTAAAACTATGACTTAATATTCCAAATTGGTGTGATAATGCTATATTTTGTATATTTCAGCGAGCCGCAGGGGCTTTGCTACATAGAAACGTCTAACTTGGACGGAGAAACAAACCTTAAAGTGAGACAAGGACTTCCAGAGACGGCTGGGTTGCTAGAAACCAAAGACTTGAGTAGTCTGACAGGTGTTCTCGAATGTGAACTTCCAAATCGACATTTGTACGAGTTTGCTGGAAAGCTTCGGTTGAATGAAGGACCGTAAGTTTTGTCATTTGTAAAGTAATATTTATTGCTGTTGTTTGCGTTTTGATTTTTAATGCAAATCGCTTTGCAAGGATGATGTGAGAAAAGTAGTGCTAACACTGATAGTTAATTTTTTTGGGTTGATATTAGGGATCTAGCATTAGGACCTGATCAAGTACTTCTTCGTGGTGCTAAGTTACAAAATACCACCTGGGTTTTTGGCCAAGTAGTGTACACAGGACATGAGACAAAGTTGATGAAAAACTCTACTGCCGCACCCCTCAAACGATCCACAGTAGACAAGCTCACAAATACCCAAATTATTATGCTATTTATTCTTCTCATTCTAGTCGCTTTCGTCTCCGCCCTCTTCTCACTAATTCTGGTGGAAGAGGATAAAATGTGGTACCTTCCACAACTCACTCAACATGTATCACCTGGTAATTAGTTATGACTTCCATTCCATGACTAACATACACTTTGTTTGTTTCAAGGCTAAACTGTTTGACTTTGATGTGATTCAAAGGTTTCTGGAGAAAAACTCTTACTTTCTTGTATAACGTTCTAACATTTGTGATACTTTACAACAACCTTATTCCCATTTCTCTGACTGTAACGCTTGAAGTGGTCAGATTTATTCAGGTAATCTTACACATCCTTTTTATTAATGCTGTGTAAAATTTGGAGGTTTCTGATAGCAACCTGAGATTATTTATTTTTATTTTTTATTTAACTAGGCTTTGTTTATCAACTGGGATACTGATATGTATGATGTGGAAAGTAACACTCCAGCAATGGCTCGTACTTCCAATCTAAACGAGGAGTTGGGACAGGTTTGCATTAAATTCTCAAGAATATTATGATAGGTCATGTCGTAATTGAATAAGTTCTGTAAAAAATTCTATGTTAAATTTTTCCCCAGGTTCGTTACATCTTTTCCGACAAGACTGGAACGCTCACCAGGAATATAATGGAGTTCAAAGGATGCACTGTTGGAGGGATCATGTACAACCCTGAAAATCTGTTCGAAGGAAAGAATGAGTTGATCGACAATTTGTTAAGTGGAGACAAAACTGCGGACGAGATCCGAGATTTCCTAAAGTATAAATACAAACACGAAAATAATAACATGTTGTTCAGATCGTAATTAAACTTTCATAATTGTTTAACTTAGGGAGCCGACTCCGTAATTTATGAAAGACTGTCATCACAGCTCACCTCAGAGCCTCTCAAGCTGAAGACTCATGAGCATCTGGAAGAATTCGCTACACAGGGATTGAGAACACTATGCTGTGCAGTAACTGACATATCACCCCAAAGTTACGAGGTATGTATATAACTATAGTAATATGTTCTGATATTTTTTTAAAAACAAATTACAATGATTTTTAATTTAATTTTTATTTTAATAGGAGTGGCGAGAAACATATCACAAAGCTTCAACAGCCATTCAAAACCGCGAGCTAAAACTAGAGGAAGCCGCAAATCTAATTGAGACGAATCTACGTTTGATAGGAGCCACAGCAATTGAAGACAAGCTACAGGATAAAGTAAAATCATAAAATTTAAGCCATTTTTACTAACATTTTTTGTGTGATAATTTTTTAAATCTTAAACTCCCTTGTTTTAGGTTCCAGAAACCATTGCATCGTTGCTGAAAGCCGGAATAAGCGTATGGGTTCTGACTGGAGACAAACAAGAAACAGCAATTAATATAGGATACTCCTGTCGCCTATTAAACCAGTCAATGGAACTTTTAATAATCAATCGTGATAGCCTAGATGTAAGTTAGATCCCTGCCCTCTTTTAAATAGATTTCTCATATTTTATGAATTCTACCGAGCTATGAATGTTCATGTTTATATTTGTAGGCAACAAGAGAATGCATTCTGAACTACATCCATGCCTTGTCGCGGGACAACAGCCAAACCCTTCCTAAGGAGAATGATGCGGCAGTGATTGTAGACGGGAAGACATTGAAATACGCCCTAAGCTGTGATTTACGACGAGATTTTCTAGATTTATGTTGTAGCTGTCGAGCTGTTATATGTTGTCGGGCTTCGCCCATACAAAAAGCGGAAGTAAGAAATTCTGTTATACCTACGTATTGATGAGCCTTTTTTGAGAGTATGATTGATGAGTATGAGTAAATGAATGGTCGATTAAATATTTAATTGTTTTTTCATTGTATGTAGGTTGTAGAGTACGTAACTCAACAAACTGGTGCAGTCACTTTAGCTATAGGAGATGGTGCGAATGATGTTGCCATGATTCAAAAGGCGCACGTTGGTGTGGGCATATCTGGAGTGGAAGGCTTGCAAGCGGCTTGCGCTTCAGATTATGCTATTGCTCAGGTAGGTCAATGGTTATTTTATATATGAATAACTCAAATGTTACTGTGATATTTAGCAGTTAATTGTATATTTTCTTCTACAGTTCCGTTACCTTACCAAACTGTTATTTGTCCATGGAGCATGGAACTATGACCGCATGTGCAAGCTTATTTTCTACAGTTACTACAAAAATATATGTCTTTACATCATTGAGCTCTGGTTTGCGATTTACTCCGCCTGGTCTGGCCAAATTATCTTCGAAAGATGGACCATCGGGTTTTACAATATGGTATTGTATACAAAACTAAACTAAACAAAATAATAATCTTGTTCGATTTTTGTAGTTAGATAACTGTGTTTCATTATTTCATTTGCAGTTGTTCACTTGTGCGCAGCCCATTGCAATGGGCATTTTTGAGCGACATTGTAGCCAAGAAATTCGACTACGATATCCTGTTCTCTACAAGCCAAATCAAGATGCGTTCAACTTAAAACTGTTCTTCATGTGGGTTGCCAACTCTGTAATACATTCTATCTTCTTATTTTGGATTTCCGCGTGGATGTTTGGATCTGGGATCGTTTGGAGTAACGGAAGGGAGGGAGGTTACCTCGTCTTGGGAAACTTTATTTACACAGTAAAGAAAGCTTGCTTTATTACCTTAATCTTAGAAATCGTGTATACTATTTTAGCAATAATGCCATTCAAACTTGTTGTTGTATTTGCAGTATGTAGTCGTCGTAGTCAGCATTAAAAGTGGGCTCGAAACGAAGTCATGGACTGTTTTCACGCATCTCGCAATTTGGGGCTCAATCGGCTTATGGATGTTGTTCCTTACATTGTACAGCTACGCCTACGCTTTTCTTCCTATAGGAGCTGAAATCTGTGGTATCGCAGGAATGGTCTTCTCCTCACCAGTATTTTGGGTTGGACTCATTGTCGTCCCTGCTACTACTCTATTGCCTGACTTCTTCATCAAGGCGTAAGTTATTATTTAATTAGCAAAGCCATTATATTTCTTGGTTCACTAACTATTGCATATTATTTCTGGTTAAAATAAAATAGATTGCAGGGGACCTTGTTCCAAACTTTGGATGAGCGATTCCGGCAATGTGAAGTTCTGCACAAAGACCCAAGCTCCTTATTAAACCAGGAAAAGCACAGGTATGTACAAACCCCATAGACATGGTAGATAGTCCAAATACTAATTTGTAAAGGTAACAGATTACCATAGAACAAGTTTTAGGCAGCTGTGTCCCCAACCAGAAATCAAAGGCTTTAAAATGTGTGATCATTAATTTTTCACAAAATTAGGGACGACTATGAATCTAAGTCATATTATTTGGAGAAGTTGAAACCGGCTCAGGCAGAGGTAAAATCTGATAAAGTAGACTCAATAAAAGGCCGGCTAGTTAGAGCTACCGATGTTGTGCTCTCTCGAACAGGCGGTTATAATGCTTTCCGACGGAGAGGCCAAATTCAGCGTATTTCTAACCCAAGAAATGAAAGTAGGGTTTATCCGTCAGCTGGTGAGGCTCCTTTCCGTCATCGCCATCATGGCGTACGCCAAATCTATTAAAAATCTCACAATTTGTTAAAGTCGAAAAGAAAATTCAAGTTATATATTGAATCTCAAATCTCCAAGTAAATTATGTGTTGTCATGCAAAGCAGTAATAATAAAATCAGATGGTTCCAATCGCGGTAATCCTTTTTTATATAGTTAAGTAGTCAGTAGATTAGTTTCGTAGCCAGTAGCATGTCTGAGCCTCGTCGTTTTAACGTTTAGAAATTACATCCAAGAGCTCGCATTTTATTTTCGTTCCACCTAGTATAATATTTTAGTACTTTTAGTAAGTTATGTTTGTATTTTTACTGCGCATGCGCTGACGTCTTAGTCGTTTCATGTTTTGTAATGTAAAAAGATGCCACCTCTTCCGTCTTAAATTTGACTGCCAAAATGATTTGTATGTTTTGATTGAAGTTTTACGCCCTTGTTTTTAACTGTTTTTGTGGGGAAAGCTCTTCCCTTGTATTTTATCCGTGAAAATATCGTCGTCTTTTTTGTATTTTGTGAGTTTTACATTATACAGAAATCGTTTTGTGTGTCTGATTTTTTTCGCTAGATTTAGGAATTACAACTTTAGGTTACCAACTGCTCCTTAGAACAGATATATTTTTGTATTGTAAATGATAACTCAGTCATTACGTTTTAATTATTTTAAAAGCATGATTCCAGTATGGAAAGCTAAGCTTCAAATTAATCTACTGCAAATATTTTTTAAGGATTACTAGATATTTAAAAGCGTTCATTAAGAAAGTAAGTAGTTTTAATTGCTCATGCGTTTTCTCTATTGATAAACGCCAGACTTGTTTGTGTACAATTTTAATGTGATTGTTGTTTATATCATAATGTTAAGTCAATTTTGCTAATCAATTTTTGGCCTTCCCTGACAATTTAGGTTGATTAAGTTTGAAGAACATATCTCAATAGCATCATGCTTCCTAAGGTACATAATTATGCCATTCCCTGTTTAGTTCGTTTTAAGATATACAAACCTATATATTTTATTAAAAAGCATATATATTTATTACTATTATTTATTAAACGTATCAATTATTCGTAGTGCAATATATCTTGTCTCGTACTGTTTATTTATTTATTTATTACGTTCGCTTTTTGTAGCTTATCTGCTTTAAATTATGAATCCCCTCATAAGCAATGCAATGCGTATTGATTAATTTGATTTCTGCATCTTATTGAAAATTTATTACGAGCGTTTACTATAAACTAATACCTGTAATTCGCATAATTGCACAAACTGTAAAAGCTATACTCACCATCGCCATTTACCACATAATTTATGCCAAGCCAAAACTTACATTTCATACTTATTTGATTATCGTGCTAAATACTAATTATATTATCCCTAACTTTAATAAACCCACTAATTATATTTTTTATTAATTAGTATTTTTTAATTTACATTTGTACTTGTTTGCAATGCTGTGATATAAAGCGATGAGAATGATGATGCTGACATGGATGCAAGCCTTCTTGACAATAGCGGTTATGGTGACCCTTACGCTGCCCAACTTCCTCCTTCCCCACTCAGGATACTCTTTCAGCATTCTGTTTCTTAATTTATCGTCCAAGGTGATGGGTACTAAACAACTGCCATGCACGGCGAATATGCTACTTTTTATTATATTTTTTAAATTATTTTGAAGTCACATATAATTTCGTCACAGTCCGCAAAAATACCCGTTGCTCCGTGCTTCCGTCTGTCAAAGTTTCTACTGCAAAAGAAGACCAACCCTTGTTGCCAAACGCTATATATGAAAACATTGTGGAAAGATTCGTTGAGCTTGACACTGTATCTAATGAATAGTTTCTCTGCTTTAATAATTGCATTATATACATCTTAGTTAGTCCTTTTTTACCTGCTGGTTGGTTGGTAATGGAATGGTTATCTTTTTGTTCACTGGTGATAGTTTGAGTTTGAAAGACATTGTTTGTTTGTTTGTTTGAAGAAAGCAGATACATATTTCTTGCATTTCTTTCCTATTTAATAATGTTGATGCTATTGATGGTATAACTGTACAAATGAATACTTCTCTACAATTGTTGGTGTGTACTGCTATGTCTGGTAAACATTTAGTAATCTTACAAAAGTGTGGGTGGTGGAAACTACATAAAATCTCTCACACAGCAATCACACGTATCTAGGCACATCACGTTTCATATCTTTCACCAAAAACACTTGAAAAAGTATGAACAAAACACTGTCCTGGTCATACTCTACTTCATTCTTTTCTTCTTCTATTACTGATAGATGCTTTTTGGTGTTGAATGATTATGATAAATAATAGTAATTTGTACTTTATACTACAGCTTCCTTAAGTATTTTAATGCGTGATGGTGTTTTTTAAACAAAAGATATATCTACTTTATTACAGACCCATGCATGTTCTTGGACAACTTGTGCGTTGTAAGTTCACCCAGATTTTAAGGATTGCTCTCTATCCCTCTCTTTTCTCACATTAATATTTACAGATGTATTTCTTTGTAGCTCTCTTTCTCTATAGTGTGTGAATCTCTTCCTTGATTTTCAAATATTTGTTTTAATGTAACTGGACGTGACTATATTTAATGTTATTTAAAACTACATTCCTTCATGTATGATCATAATGATCAATTCCTGTATTTATTTTTCTAAGTCAACAAATATTCCCTCTTGTTATCCACTCGTTTGTTTTTACTGTTTGACGTTTTTATAGAAAGTCTGGACGTTTGCTTAGATTTTCATGGAAATGCTGCAACATATCTATAGAATCTATAGTATTTAGTGCCCGATTCCAGGGAAGATCTATTGAGTTTGCCATGTTATAATAATAATGTGTAGTAACATTTTTAACCTAATTCTGTCTGTAGTCTTTCTCACGATATATGTGACAATTTTACTGTAGCCAAACAAAAATTCAGAGATTCGTAGTGAATGAACCATCCTCTCCACTCTGACTTCAGCACACTCTTAGCAACTTTAACTTATATAACTCTAAGGAATGCCACAACAGATTAAAGTTTTTTTGTAGGGAATGAGGTATTTTCATGTTCACAGTAGTAATCGATGTGCTTTTATAATGTTTCTTAGTCACACTCTCTTTGCTCTTGATCTTTACAAATCCTTTACCCATCCCAGTGTTGTATGATGAAGCTTTTAATTGATTACATTGGATGGTTATTTGTTTTTCCAAAATAGGATTATTAGCTCACGCAGTCTATTGTCGTTAAATCGTTCTTCCCAAGTTAGCGTCATAGGTGTGTCTAAAACATGCATTCAGTAAAAAGCATAACTTAAATGTGGTTGGGGTCGCAAAACAAATCAACTTCAAATAACAATTCTTATACATACCAAAATTAACCTACTTGTTCCAAGCAGGAAGCGTGAAATCTAAAAAGAAAGCTAAGTTCACAACACACAAATCGTATTTGTCTTTTCACTTTATCGTATGTGTATGTACGCTACTTGTCAAAATATTGTTTTGGGGCAGCGTTATCTACTTCAAATTGCAAAACGGCCTTTCTAGTGACAAAACTTATCTGTATTTTTCTTATATAAGTCTTTCAATGTGTCACTTTTGTCAAAATCATGGCTTTTAATTATTCATACATTACGAACCTATGTGAATTGATAAAATGCTGCTGGCCACAATGTTTAAATATCCGTCGTACGTAATCATTTACTGATATACTCTCGTTGTTCAATGTTATTATCGTGTGTTTCCATTTTTCCTTTTTGTTGTTTTTTATAAACTCTCTCATCACACTCTCACCATGAATCTCTAACTCACTAGACTTAGTGAAACTGCCCGATTATTGCGAAACGTGAGGAATGTGTTTAGACGCACCACGTCAGATCATAACCTCGACATGGAACTGTCTCGTAAGTTTTCTCTTTTCACACAAAACCAAGAAAAATATTGTGTTGTGCTGCTACAGTCATGTTACTCTGTGTCTATTACATATATAAAAAATTACTAAATCTATCTTGAGTATAATAGTTATGTATAGTGTGAATGACCGTTATTAGATTACCTACTTATTACTTCTTCCAGTACAATTTCGTCGGAAATTAGTTATATTAAGTTTCTCTAGGATAAGTTAACGTATCCTTTTCTATATCATGATGACAATACATATTGACTCGGCAGCTTTCTTTTGGACAGTTTTTCTGTTACGGTCTGCATTGTCACGAAATTAAGACTTTATGCTCTTAAAAATTTTGTTGGTGCTTTCTTCTCTTCCCCCTTTTTCAAAGCTCCTCCAGTTCTGTTTTCTCCTGTTTCCTCTTAAATTTTCGAAATGACGAAGAAAAATAATGGTTCAAAATGTAAATTTCAGATGGCTATGCTTTTTCCCAAGAAGAGCATGGAGTGGTTACTCAATCACAGCTTATACGTTCGTACGACACTACCATTCCCAAGCCAGAGGGGATGTAATCATTAATATCGGGTTTCTGTTGCATTAATTGTCAACCTCCTATCACGCAAAGCATCATCATCCTCATCCACCCAGCAACTTTAGTCCTACTTCTGCTCCTATTTGACTTTTAATAATAAGAAAACAAAATATAGAATATACTGTGCTTCACAGTAATAAATGTAATTATGGAAGTTCTATAGCTAGACAGTTATTACTCTCGATTTTTGTCTTGAACAAAAGATATAGTATAGAAGAATTAATATTTTTGGAATATTTTGAAATGTTTAGAAAGTTATCTCATTATTATTATCATATTATGTATTTAATATACACGTAAGCAATGAAAACGACAAAAAGCAAACTTTTAAAAGATGGATTCCCTTTTCAAACTCGGAAAACCCAAAAGGAACTTATCATCAGTCATTGTTATTAATATATAGTCCAGTATCTAATCTAAATCTAATATTATTCTATGAATATCATATCGGTTTAGGTAGGTTAGCAAAAACGGAACGTTTAGAAATTAATTTGTAAATATCTACATGTTAGGATAGGAAGTCTAATTGAAGTCATTTGTACATATGTTTAACGGAATGTTCTTTTCTTTCCTGTGTAATGCACGCATCTAAGTCACAACAAGTATTATTATTGTGTAACTAATAATAATTCACTATACAGCGAATTTGCATTGATTTGGGGATTCCCTATGTATATTTTTATTGCGTTTCTTTCACACTCCTCTCTGACAAACCCTTTAGTCGATAGGGAACACGGAATGTTGTATACAATTTAGATTTATTAGCGGTGACGATTGAGATATGGACTCGTTAATTTAATGATATATAATGAATTGCATATTTACGTGATTTTATATTTTTGGGCGTTATTCCTGATACATTTGTAATGTGGGATCTTAAAATAATTTGGTTTTTCATATATTACCACCCCTGTAATTATTCCTGCTTACGAGAGAATTAAGTTCTTGAACATATTCGTGTTTCAGACAAAACGAGTAGGATGAGCATTTACCTTTATATTAAAATAATATATGAAAATGGATTGTCTTTTTAAAAACGATGACTCAAGTACAAGAATATTCGAAAATATACATATGTGCAAGTATGAAATTGTCAATTTTTAATTGTGTGAAAAATGCAGACTGAAAGAATGTGCAGTTGAAATGTCATTTTTAGATTTATACTATTATAACTATATTTCAACTTTCATCCATCCTAAACAATATGACAGCACTTTAGTATTCAAAGTATTATTTAGCTTGTTAAATGCTTCGGTTGTATTTAGATTTCATCCTTAACTTGTGTTTGCATTAGATTAAGAAAGAAACATATACCTTTTACCACAACTGTTTTACTTGTTTGTAAATAAGGTCGGGGTTTAGAACAGCATTTGTACTAAATTGTTGGAAATGTGGCTGGTCCATTCATGAACAAATATGACATTGCTTGATTATCTTGTGTAAAACTATTTTAGATGAACTTCTGCCAAGTTATGATCAGGTTACCGTTAGAATATAGAAATTGGTCTGTGCATTGGTTTTCAAACTTGTAATAGAACGTGAATTATTTTACATTTGGTCTAAAACTGTAAATAATCAAACCAAAGAAAAGTTTTTGTTTTTTTAAGCCATCGTTTAGATTCAGATTTTGTACAGAACAATACGGCGTAATTAAATGGTTAGAGCTTAAAAATGATGACTTCTACTGTTCAATACTACAGCTACAACAAGGGATTTGGATGAAAACCCGGAAACTGTCTTGTTAAGTATTATTACCATTGTTATTTAGTGACAACCTCTATATATAGTGCAGAAATTCTGCAAAGCGTCAGCAAACATTTTTTCGGATGGATGTGTATGTACATTTCGCAATATCTTGATAAGCGTACAAATTAGCATGATCTTGTGACTGTTTATAGATATGTATGACGTACAGGTATGAATGAAACAGATTGTTTTTCAAATATGAACTGGTTGTTATTATTACTATGTCTTGTTGGTATTATTATTATTATATATTGTTGTTAGATGTTACTCATCCCTATATGTAACTTACAGTAGAGGACAAAATATAACATATATACGTACACAAAATTGGTGCAATGTCTTGATGTTCGTAACATTATAATTGAAAATTGAAAAGATAAACGGTAAGAATGATTATATATGATAAAAAGAATCCTATCTTACACACTATTAAGATGTTGATATATACATCTCCGAGCTTTGGTGGATGAAATTCTGAAAATAAAAATAAATAAATAAACAAAGCTGCCTATTACCAAAAATAAGTTTTTATGTTATTTTTTATCTTGGATAAATATCGCGCATAATAATTTGGTGGCAATGAACATCGAAATCTCCGAACGTACCGAAATAAGAGTATGTTTTGATCGAAGATATAATCCTGGATCTCTTGAACCGATCGAAAGACCCCTAGACCACTGGCCTGACTATGCATCATGCAATCATAAATATAACTTAGTACCTTGTAACATCAAACGTTATTTAATATGCTAAACTTTCATGCATCTAGATGAAAAAGAAACCCCGTATTTAGTTTCAAGTTTAAACATAAAATACATAGTTTTGCACTGTGTACATTGTTGAAATTTTATTCTTCGACACGGTGTAATTATTTATAGTACTTTGTAATAGTAATATAGTTTATACATTTTATATCGTTTCGTATGGTATAAGGCATCTTAAAAGATTTCGAAATATGTCATTTATGTTTTGACCTTTTCAGAGCATATCATTAAAATGGA
>JAHZNG010001781.1:0-29358 GCA_027744375.1 Orchesellides sinensis | reverse complement strand
AGGGAAACTCCATCAAAGTCAGAAGTAGTTGAAGTGCCCAAATCCACTCCAACTACATCAGCAAGCTGTGTTATGAATGGGGTCACAACAACAATGTCTAAATATGCCACATCCGCTCCTATCTCTATTCAGAAAACCACAAAAGCCCCTGAAAGCACTACGTACCATGATTCATTAGGATCCTCAATATTAGAGAAAATGACAGGTATGGATCTCAAAAAGCTCAAAGAGCTCGACGACGATGGAGCTTACTTTGACATGGACGTCTCTAAAAAGTCTTCAACAGATAATAAAAGTCAAAAGACAGCAGTAACCAACCACCACCACGACATTAGCAGCTTAAAAAATAACTTTTTGAACAAGCCTGTGGTCGTCAGAGCGAATGAGAGTCCAACAGCGTGTAAAGTTAGCAGATTTTCGCTGAACTCTTCGACGCCTACCACTCCGTCAGTTGTTGATCAATCCTCCTCAAGCAAAACGGACACGGCTTCGCTTGTCCGCAGTCTCAGTAGCAGTAGCAACTTAAGTACAATCAGTAATCACAGCAACAGCAGTACGAATTCTTCATTGAGTGTCAAAACCCAGCAGGAGGTCGAGTCTGGTCGTAATAATGACGTTTCTCCAAAAACAACTAGTCCACCCCTTCATTCCTCAGATCACACATCTGGGCTCTCCAGAATAGAAGAATTTCCAGAAAAGCAAGAATCTAGAAGTCACAATATGACCCCTCTTCAAACACCTCCAAGATCCCCACATCACAATAAACCTTCACAAGAAGACGAGAAAAAGGTGACGTATGCTGCAATCGAGCATTTGCCACCGGTGTGGCGAAGTTATTCATGTACCTCACAAACTGGAAATTCGACAGGCACTTCCTGTGGCAGCTCTGCCGTATCGTCAAAATCTAGTGGTGTTACATATGCTCAGATAGACTTCGTAAAAAGTACTGAAACCATCACTCCAAACTAGCAAGTATTCAGTCATACTGTTGACTTCGGTCGCTTTAACAGCTATCGTGCATGTACTACAACATACACTTCTGCATAAAATATTCTAACATGATTCCAAACTTAAGAACATCAAAAGAGACGTTTCGTTTTAGTAATACTGTTTAAACAAAATTCATTTTAGGTGTATGATGTTATCGCAGCGTAGTTTAAAGTCCTAGTTGTTTATGTCTACTGGACATACTAATGCAATATTCCAACACTATGAGTAAGGGTTAAATGTTAAAATTGCTAATATGCTTAAAGAGCATTTTTACAGCTCGGTTAGTACTTGTGCCATTGTTTTCGTGTATAGTATTGCATGCGAGTCAGATTGTAAATTATAAAAATCTCATAGTTCAGCAATTTCAACATTATTTAAAAATTTAATTAATGGAATGTCAAATGCAAACATTTCAATTTGTCTACAGCACCTAACATGCAGTTAACATGCTTTGGCAAAAAACTGAAGAAAATATTGTTTGTTTAAAATACGGAATTCATCCTTGTGTATAAGTCTTCCTATATATGCTTTACGGATTTAATGTAATACGGATGCAGTAATGTTTTCATCAAGTGTTCACGGTTCAATTTTCTTACTGTCGGGTATGTATCAGTTTAAACTAACTCTCGCAATTAAAATTCATGCATATTTAAGAATTTTGAATTCAAGGCTCCTAGGGCTTATATAACACACATATATGTATATTTACGTATTTTCAGATAAAACGTTAAGAAAAATGTGTACCTTATAATTAGTCGCGCATGGTGGATTTCACCACCAGCAAAGTCATCATTTTTTGAACTAATTCTGTTTTTTATTACAAACGCAAGGGTATATTTGTATTAATTGATGAATACGCATGAATGTTCCTGATTTATAAATACAAGAGACATGAAATCCATATTACCGAATTACCTGCAATTTGTAATTATTACTACTCAGGTGAGATATTATTGTATAGTTATATTGAGGAAACCCTATTTTGAAAAAAGGAATGTTGCGTGCTCTTCTTAGTTTTAATGCTTGAGTAATTGAGATTTTAGACTATATATAATGATTAATTCATTAAAAGATCTTAGGCTCTTCAACGACACTGGCTATACGTTTTAAGTGATCTTTACCTAATAATTAACTGCCAATGCCAGCGACATTATAAAACTACCCTGTTCCGACGTATATTTAAACAAAATCTTGCGCATCGGCAAGGGCTGCATGCCCATACATACCTAATACAGATTTTTTAAGTGTCTCAATCAATCTACAACTCAAAAATATAATACGTATTTATTCTTCAATAATTGTGTTGCTTCATCAAATTACTTTCAAGAATTTAAACGCGAATGGTATAGCTAATATCCGCAGCACGTATAAAAAGGGACCGGTGATTAGATTTTAGAGAAATTGTAAACTTAAAGTAGGGTAACAAAAATTTAAAATATGTAATGTAATACATCATATCGTTTAAATAGTTACATTACAAAAGTGGTTTCCAAAATGAAGATCTGAACTGAGTTAAAATGAATAAGATGCGCAAGAAAGTATTTGTCAGGTCGAGAGTTTAGCTTAGATTTAGAGAAGAAAATGCTATTTTCATGAACGAAATGGAATAATAGTGGTAATTACTACATTACTTAAGATGTGTAATAAACTAAAACCCATGATATTACCAGAAAACGAATGAAACGGTGCTAGAGAACATGCAGACGTAAAAGATTGTTATAGGATATTAAACGGATCTAGCAATAGATTCTAACCGTTGGAAAGACACTAGGAACCAGATAATAACAACATTTACAGAAAGAGTAATTTCTTAGGATTACAAAAGCTAATACAATGTATCACATTTGATTTACATTGTGTTTGTTTTTCACTGCCTGTTATCCAAATTTTTATGTACTTTGGCTTTTGCCAAGTGCCAAAATACTTGCATAAATTTCTTTTAAGTTCGGGTTGCGCACGACGGGTACAATATCCAAAAATTGTAAGTTAAACAAATTATGGTTCTTTTATTCACATGTATGATTCAGTGATGCAAAACAAAAAAAGTTTTTTCTACTTGTACAGTACACAAACTTTAATTTTGTAGCATGAAATAGACTCAGACTCGAACAAATATTCACATTAATGATGCCTAAAAATTCGTGTCGTATTCGAATGGTGCTTATGCTTTAATTGAAAAAAATAGCCCGTAAAGGTGTATAGGTAATCATAATCTCATCAATCGAATATTAATAGCTTACTCTATACCTATTATACGTCTCTAATTGGTCATAAAAGGGACAAGTTTTCTCGCAGTTTATCATGTTGGTGTTAATTTTTCTTAAAAATATTCAGAATAATTGTACAAGAGTGTTACCAAAATGAAAGTACCATTGTATTAAATGAAATTCTCTCTTGAATTCAATTGCTGCTTTTAAAATGTTTAAGGTGAAGTTCGATTTGAGTAAAAATGTAACGGGTTATCAGGAATTCATAGTTGCAAACAAAATTTACTTTACCGGTAAAATACATCGTTAATCAAATGCTGGGTAAACTTTTTTAGCGTAATCGTAATACACCGTTTTAGTTAAATGTGTCTATGATTCCTTGTTGGTTTCACAATGTATTTGTCACTGTAATTTTTTAAAAGTTGTTTCGTGTCGGACTAAAAACATACTACGTAATGTAATGATAGTAATAATATAATAATTATCATAAAAAGGCTCAATTAACCAAAGATATGATGACAGAGATTGTATTGTTAGATTATTTTGCTTTGTCGTTACAGAAAACGGAGTTCGTTATATTAGCTACATAGGTGAGTGCTAAATAATGTAATCCTTAAAAGTTAAATCATAAATTAAAAAATATATGGAAGATGCGGCGTGTACAGAAATGCATATATATATATTATTTATTGTTGCTGTTGTATAGTTCGTTTGTAAGTAAAAGTAAAATATATGTCATCTATATTATGATTGTTTGTTAAAGTATTTATGAGTGTATAAATATTTTATGTGCGTAAAATAAGGGTAGTTTATTATCTAAGAAAAAATTGATTTCATTTGTTGATGCTTTGTTCGTTGTAAGCTAAATGTATTGTTTTTCGCTCGCTTATCAAACAATAGTCAGTTAAAGTTTAGATCATCGGCTTAGCTCTTAAGAAATATACATATACATAGTCATCGTGTGTCATTCATATGATGCTTCTAAATTTAATGAAAAATAACAAAAAAATCGAATAAACAGCTCGTTCGCCATACTATGTATCAAACCTATCAAATCAGTTCAGTGGCTTAAAACTCATTTATTTATATAACATACATATGCATATGAAACTTTAATTTTACTCGGAAACGCATCAGTTTTCATCGTATTCAACTTTCTTTATTTAGCATCAAAGCAATACATGGTGAGGGTAACATGTTATAACAGTTGATTAATTCATTATTAGAATGCAAGATGTAATGCTCCATATAACTAAATACTATAATAGTCGTCAGATTTTTAAGAAATACTTTTAAATTATCATACATAAACTTTATGAATAGCATAGGCTTAAAACAACGAACACGCTCTAAAGTCGCTCTTCTAAAATTTCTTTTTTACTAATCTTTGATATACGTAAAGCTTGATTGTTACAGTGATTATCATTTACATTAGAATTAGTCTATTAAAGCATACATAACGATGCTTGCACCGAAAAATCAATCAAATAAACTTGCGGCAATACATACCTCTATTCGTAAGGTATGTATATCTTAACAACAAAGGAGTCTACTGTTAGCAATATTGCAAGTAAAATTAATCAGGATCACTGAAGGGGGACCAGAATCAGTTTACATAAAGAAATTAAATAGATATCTAGTTATGAATGGATAAATTGAAGAAAGGCTCTACATTCAGAAAAATGTACTATGCTTCTCATTTATATTTTATGCACAAATATATTTTTCTCGACAAAATATTTCAGTACATCAAACAATATTGCTTTTATTTTTCTGATTGCATTTCTCGAAAAAATGCTACGTTTTATACATTCGCTTCTCTCCACATTCTGGACAGAATTTGGCCAACGATGTAGGATAAGGTGTTCCACATTCATGACAGAATTTAGCCCATGCACCACCCCCACCACCATTTGAACCATCATTGTTTTTCTGTCTTGAGTCAGGCACTGGAGAAATATCCATTGGAATACGTCCGTGATCTATTGAAGATGAGCGGGGAACACAGCGATGGTTTGACTCAAGGGCTGGCTTTGTTGAGCTGAACAAGTCTAATTTGTTGTTCCGCTCCTCGTGAATCGATTTATTTTTCCTGGTTGAAGACGTGATGTCACCCAAGCTCACAATGGATTCCAGTGCTTCAAATTCTGGATCATTTACTTCAGATCTAGAAAAAGATAACAATTGCGCGTTAAATTTCTAACAATGCAAAAATAAATCTGCCACCATGAGATGGACGCGAAGATACATTATCACGAGATGCTGTGAGAGACGCAGAATTAATTGGGCGAACTGATAAGTAAACAAAGTGAATAATGATATTTCAGGATCCTGTGCCAATTTTGAGAGTCTTACTGAAGGAATGCCTTTTAACTCCTTTTTTATTTGAATTACTTACAGCGTAGATATATAAAGATTCACTTATGCCGCACGAGTATGAATACGTACAAAAAGAGTATAAAAAAGTGCTAACACGCTTAATTTCAAATCTGTCCTCTGAATAAATCCAAATCGTTTCATTGAAACCATTCGTGAAAAACTCCAACAAAAAATGCCGTTGCAACAATAATGCATAATGCTTGAAAACTTCATACTGCTTCTTGTTACATAGCCGTAGATAAGTACATTTAAAAGAAGGCCAAACTGTCTCGAAACTATTTTTCCATCTTTGCATTTATTTCTGTCCCAAGATCATCAGTTTTGTTTGCATTACTTAAGACAGTTTTGAGCCTTGAAATTGTTCCCTAGTACAGTTTGGTAACTTTTTTTTACTTGCAAGTAAGATACTTCTTTTGTGTTCCTGACAATCAGATTCCGAAACTGACAGTGCTCACCCCAGAAGCACTTTGCTGAGATGATGCAAAAAAAAATCAGAAAACGAAAAACAGCCGGATGAAGTATTAATTTACTTCTGCGTTAAGATGTTAATGCCCACATACATCTTCCTGCATATTTTTGTGAGACACAATCTAAATAAAAAGATGTATATCTAACGGTATTGATAATAATGTACAAACCCATTCTTCATTGCCATCAGTCAGTACAATAATACACATATGTATGCATAAAATAATAGTAATTTTTATGTATAGAGCAATCGGATATATATTTTATAACGAAAAGATGCCGAGCAAAAATATGCTTGTAAAAATATTTGCTTTTAGCCAGGAGATTAAAGTTTGAAAAAGTAATTTCATTGTTTCGGTCTTCTACTTCGTCTTGTGAAGGTGTATTAAGTTCATAGTGGAATTTTTGTGTGTAGGAGTGACTCATTTCATGCTAAAATGCGAATGCTCCTATAAAAACGACAAAGTTTTATTTTAGCGTTATATCAATGGCCCGAAGTTTGCGTTATTGTAAAACACATACACACATAATATATGTCCCTTTTCCCAAGACAGACTTTATAACATATTTTTTTGCAACTTGGTACATATCGCAATAAAATTTTCATTACTCATCCCCTCCTCAAGTTTCATTGGAAAATTTAAACAACAAAAAATCAAACCAACATATCATGCTCTTCTCCGAAATTGTTTTTTCATTCTGATTCAATAATAAATATGCAAATTTTTCCTTGGTTCTACATGCTGTGCCCTTATTTAGAACAAAACGAAAAGGATCAAACGAGTGAGTGTATGCAAAACAAATTGGAAACTTGAGGAATGCTTCGCAATAATGCATAATGTATGCATATCATTCTGATGACGCGTTCCGTTGTTGTAAAAGCTTAAAAATGTCGTGCGGATGAGGAATGCATCTTCTCTCTCCAATAATGCAAAAGATACAAATTTTTAAAGACTTGCAGAAGAAATCCCTGAACTGTTCATTTTTATTATTATGCATTTGTGTGTGGGATCGTTTGTCTTGTGAAAGAAAGCATTAATTAGGGAACCGGGGTGTGAAAAGAACAATATATAAAAGAACGACGTTTTTCTTGTCTGTTTGTTTGTCTTTAGAAAGGAATCCGTTTCATCTATTCTGTCTACTACCCCAAATAACCCTACTGGCTGTGGTAGCCAAGCTTTTATATTATGAATATGTATAGACTACAGCATTGTTCTCTATCAAATAACTACATATTTGCCTTTCTGCTCTTGTACAATAGAAAAAACACTAATTTATCTTTTTTATTATTATTCTCCCTTTCTTCGTATCATTAGACTGACTGAGTGCCTTTATTTCTGGTTTCTAAATGGGATTCTCTTGGTTTCTTAATCACTCAAGTGGAAATAGCATTTTAAAGGGGAAACAGATTTTTTGCATTGTACATCTCAAGTGAATTCTTTTTGGAATCGAAAAAGAAAAAAACATCTAAAAGGAAACTAAACAGAATCTATGGCATGTACAATAAATTCTATTTTGCTACTATTACTCCACAAATTCATTCCATTCTTGGTTTGTGCACATAAAGGATTCTTTTTTCAATTGTTGTTTACTTTTTTTGTCTTCTCCACACAGCATTAAAATTGAATTGCAAAGGTTTTTGTGAATGGTATTGGCGCAAAGCTACTAACGCTTTAAACATATTTAAAATGTATACTGCAATCACATGTCAGAGCAAGAGAGTTCGCCGTGGCAAAAACCACATCCTCTACGTGAACCACGTTTTCAAGTGTGAAAACTGGCATATATTTTGATTTTCAAAATCTCAATACGACGCTGCCCCACTGAGCGACTCGTCTTTCTCCTTCGCGTTTGTTTTTTAAATTAGGCTCTCAAGAATAAATCCAGACCATTTTGTAAAATGCCTACCGAAAATGGAGTAACCTTTATGTGTAAAAAGTAAAGTAACATTATATACTCACTTGACATGATGACGCTGGTTGTAATAACAAAACCTGCAGCATGTCATGTCACAAACACTCGCATTTCTCAAACACCCTCGGTTATGATTTTGCTGTTTGCATATCAGTCAGTTCATTCACTGATCAAATAGGATATTATGAAAAGTTACTATTTTTAAACTCACCTACCTAATATAGCTTTACCACATCTTATATAACTACCACACATGTCCATCACTAGAAAGGGATGTTATACCGACTAAAATGAGTATTTAAAATGTGTGTTTGTGAGTGAAGTGAGATGACATGTATCGCATAAATACAAAATACACACATTCTCTGTGCAATCATTCACTTTAGGTGTTAGGAGGACATGACATGTTCTTGTAAAAGTGAAACCTAACCACAACAGAAACAACGACTAGGCAAAGTATCGAAATTCTCTCTAACCCCATATCGCTCGCAGTCTATCTTTCCCTCCCGAAATACTTTTAGATGTAAAATTGGCTATATTCTTTAGTAATATTAAAATGTTACATAGATGGCACATTTCCGGTTTACTAATAATGTATTTTGCCCATAATTAGAATAGGGATGCGAAGAATAAAACTCACCGACTAAACGCTGAATCCGCACTGCTCGTGTTGGACATAGCCCTGGACTTGGCCGTATCACTTGCCCCACTGGTATCAGACTCTTCCTGGGATGATGCTACTTCCTGATTGTTATTATTATTATTGTTGTTATTGTTGGTGTTACTATTACTAAGCTGGTTGTCGCATTTCCTCAGTATCTGGTCCCAGTAACTGTCATCAATATTCGGTGTCATCGACATAGTCCCAAGCCCAAACGAATCCATACCCCGACTCCGAATACTTCCCCCACTACTGCGACCAAAGGGATCTGAACTGTAATCCAGAGATTCAGCCCTACCCAATTTTGATTTACCCAGTGGAGTAGGCATGTCAGAAGGCACGCCAACGCTCTCAAAAGCTTTCTCAAGGCCGGTTCGTCGACTGGTTCTTTTGCTTGACTTGATAGGAGTTGTTTTCAAAAGCTCTTCGAGTTGCTTTGCAGCCTTTTCATATGGATCATAGTCAGGATCAGAGGAGAGCAAGGATGTTCCCGTGGGACGAACATTTTCCGTCATCATCATTCCTTGTAAATCCCCTCCTGTTGCTCCACTCAATAATGATGATGAGGATGATATGCCAACCTTATTTTTATTACTGTCACCACCTCCAATACTTTCTAACAAAGTTGAGTTGGATTTATTCCCTTTGGAGTAAAAGTTTACTGGAGTTATAATCAATGGGGATGTGGATGTAGGACTTTGACTTAAAGAAGTATTTTCAGTTCCATCCGGCTCTGCTCTCTTCGTCCTAAAAAAGTTTTTGTGGAGGCTGGATCTGGATCGGGAATTTCTTGAAAAATTATTACTATTATTGTTGGTATTCATCATCATAACGGATGGTGGTTGGCCATAGCCTGAGCTGGGAACATGAGAGTAATTATTTCCAGCTAGTAAGAGACTGTCACTAGATTTGGTCATTTTTGGGATATTACTTGACGTATTGATTCGCATTGGTAGTAAGCTTCCGGATGACTGATGATGATGTCCATATTGTTGTTGCTGATGTTGTTGAAGCAATTGCTGCTGCTGCTGATGGTGGTGAAGATAACTCTTTGTCAACAGATTGTTTAATTTGTTTGCTGCCGAAGCAGCAGACGTTCTCGCTGGGGACGGTGAAGTTCTTCGCATCCCACGTGTGTAGTCCCCATAGCAGGAGTTGGCAATCGACTCATTTGACTTTTTCAGGTTGTTCTTGATTTGATTATAGTACAGATTTGTGGAACCTTCTGTTCTCCGTAATCCACCAAAAAGTTTCATGGCCATGCTAGCAAAGTCCTTTGCGGGTGACATGGATCTCAAACTGGAGCACGAGCTGGAGCCTTTAATGGGTCTATATTTTGTACGCAGTTCTTGTCTCTCCATCGCTTCCTCCTTTTCCTTTGGAGTTGGCTGTATTTCATACTTTTTTCTCTCATACAATTCCTTACAAAACTCTACATGACGGTCATACGACTTTATGCCAAAAGTCCTATTACAGTAAGGACACACGTCTGTGGGCGCAATTGGCTTCGCATATCGTGGCAAATCAGGTGAGCTATTCTCTTCGGAATTGTTTGACCCAAATTCAGACGTGTCATCGTAAGGGTACTCATTTTGGGAATTTTGTGTTGGTTGAGATGGGGCTATAGTTCTTGTCGTTGATGAAGCTCGTGATTCCCTGCTTTGACTCACACTTCTTTCTCTTCTTGCTGGTGTGGCAGAAGTATTCAAAGTGCTTTTAGTCGTGCAGCTTGTCCCCCTCAAACTGCATCTATTTCTGGAACCACGCGAAAAGCCAAACCGATTGTCAGTCAAAGCGTCAAAGGTTGGTGGTGGGATAAAATCTTCAAGTAACGTTCCCTTTTTCCGTTTCTCTGAAATGTCAAATGTGCCACGAACAGGCTTGTATGGGTTTTTGGTGTTGACCTTAGTACAGACTTTTGCATGACGTTCCAAGGCTTCTGGACTAAACGTTCTGTTGCAGACTATGCACGGAAGGAGAATTTGAATTACCTGACTTTCCTCCTCTTTATTCAAGTTCTCCAGCTTATTACTTTGGCTTACTGCTGGCCTGTCCTCGTTTGATGTGACGTTGTCGCCACACGTGTTATTATTATCAGACTCATCTGCCGATGATGCTGATCCACGACACAGATCTATCGGACATGCTTCACTGTCAATTCTATTATTTGCGGTTGTTGCGGCTGACGCTGCAGATGATATTCTGTCACGGAGAGAGGAGGAGAAAGATGTGGAAATGGGCATTCGCCAGGCTGGAAGGTCGGATTTTGTGTCGGTGCTCATACTGCTATTGCCACTGTCTGAAGTGTCCATACACATGGAGTCCATCATCGCTCCATATAATACTTACATCTGAGAAATAACACAATACAAGTTCAAAGTTCAACGTTCGATAAGCAAAATCATAACCTAAATTATTGGTATTATACACTCTTTACAGTATATTACGGTCATTTAATCAAAAACCAATCACGCAAGAAATTGCCCAGTAAATTTCATACAAGTAGCTAGAGCTAATACGCTCTTCCGTTTTAGATGGACAGAAACTTGCATAATAAAATGGCATGATGCAATCAATCAGTACAAATGAGAAAGCAGAACCTATTCAGTATTGGCAGATTTCATCACTCTTTTGGAGGAGGAACTGGTTTTAATGATGCTCAAAGGTATAGACTACAAACAATAATAATATCTTATGCAACTGTGTACAAAAACGTTAGCTTGTCAGTTGCCAGCATGCAGTAGAGCATAATAGGATCATGATTTTCTCGTCATTATATGAAAAAAACAAAGTAGACGTTGTTTGTTACTTCGTTCTTATTAGGCAAGTCTTAAGAAAAATGTCCTGCGGTGCTTCTTCTCTTTCCAATTCGCAATCTTCCTTTCCTTTTCCAACTCTTGTGTCTTTTTAACCCTTTAATTTCTTAATTCCGAAATTTGCAGCCCACGCTCTAATCAACGAGAGAAATATAAGGAGCCGTGTCGACTCCTACCAACTCTGAAACTTCAACCCCTCCCAATGAACCTCGTTGCATTAAAAGAGCATTTTCTTCGCTGTGAATACACTTAACATTATCAAAGTTTATCGAATAAACCTCAAAGTATTGGACTTCTTTCATATTATATCATAAATAACAATAGGTCTCCAAATGCAAATAAACAATCATGATTTTTGTTTAGCTACGCTGATGACTGATGAAGCGTAACAATACTGATGGGCAATCCAATCTCCTTTATTCATTTGTTGCATATGCCTATCCCGACCCGACGACGCTCAATGATAAGGATCTTCTGGCATGCATGGGGCTGCCTAAAATTTCTAGTTTTCTTATCGCAGACGTTACAAACATGTTCCAATCTCCTTCATTCATTTGTTGCATATGCCTATCCCGACCCGACGACGCTCAATGATAAGGATCTTCTGGCATGCATGGGGCTGCCTAAAATTTCTAGTTTTCTTATCGCAGACGTTACAAACATGTATTTAGATAACGTAACAAATTTTTATGCAACATAATCATATGTCTATGCAAATCATGCATTGTGCACAACAGTAGTTGGCTGGCTACACGGCCGTCAACGTCAATTTTAAAGTACATCTGCACATAAACGAGACAACGCTGCGCCGATACCATCTTAACAAAATGGATAAACGGGACTATGTAAAACAAACAACTTTATAATCTTGTAAAAGTGCCAAAATATTTATGCAGCGTACTTAGCAATGTAATCAGGGCATAATGGAACAAATATGGAGACAAAGGTTATTCTCATTTGAACAATGATGATAATGATTATGGTTTTGGTAGACACTTCTTAATAACTGTGTTGCGTACCAGAGGGTCCCTGATATAGAAAACGCATATTTATGCGTCATTCCAACACAGCGTGATGTTTACTTTGTGTCATGTCAATGATTTATACCGTATCAAGTTTGGGCCATCTACAAACAGTATTGCTCGTGTAGGCATACTCCTCAATGAATCTATTAATTTGTTCTGGCAATACAATTCCAAGATAAAGTGCCTACCTACACATCCACCTCATCATGTAAGGTGTATGATTAAGATTTGATGACACAGTGGAATCTAATATAAAAATGGTGAAGGAGAAGGAAGGTGAAAAAAATTAAGTGTATTGCAGATATATGTACATACCTAATATGTAATTTGACGTGTACTAACCAACCACACACAGCCAGAAAAAATATTAAATGTGGTTTACCTGTGTAATTTTCCGAGTGATTTGTGTCTTCTCAAATTTAACAGAAGAACAAGACAGTATTGTACATAATGATGTTACCTTATGTACTATTACTACTATGCAGTTTATTAAGCTTTTTTATATTTATGTATTTTTGAACAACACATGAAATGTTGAGAGGAAGGAGTTAGAAAAAAAGCTGCAACCATATTTTTGCGTGCTTCTAGTCCAACACAACAAATCTCAGAAAAAGAGAAGTACAAGCTTTTAAAAATGCTTGACTGAAGAAGTGTTATTTGCACTTTTTGGACTGTGTGGGCAGAAGTTGTGTTGTGAGAAGTTTTTCTTGTAGGAGACGTTTGTCAATATGTAAATTTCAAGGCCGATTTACCTTACACGGTAGTTAAAGGGCTGCCATAAAGGCTATAACCAGTGGGCATGTGGGCAGACTTTATGCCTCTTTTTCATATTACTTACTGCATACTCGCATATAACATTGCTTTGTAACAAAACTCGCTTGACTTGACTGATTGTAAATTCTGCCGATGAGATTATGTTGGAGGTGGTAGGGGTAATGCATAAAACAACATGGCAGAATGTATGTAAAATATTTCATGCAGAAATTTTACTGGTCAAGTTGAGAACGGCTAACAACGTAATAGAATGACCAGAGGCCCTTTTTGCAGTGCAGATTGTACAGTAAATGTATTTTTTAAAGACTTTTTTGTGGACAAACAACGTTCACCTTTAAATGCGCACTAAATCAAATAACCTCCTTTCATATGTTGTATATTTGGATGCATGTTCTTGTTTTTTACAAGAAAAAATTCAAAATGATTCATTTCATGAGAGATCACTAGATTACATACACATTTTTTCACATAGCCAATTTGTACACTTACAAGATATTTAGTGTTACTTAATTATTCATTGCAGTCACAATTCACTAACACACAACCGATTCACAAAGGTAAGCACAATGTTAATGGGGTAATGTAGCACGTAATAAAAGAAGGTGAGATGTCAATACAAATAATAAAAAGTATCAAGAACTGATAAGCAAAATAAGCACTGCACGTTTTTGGTGAACAAGGGTGGCTACAATGATACAATCTACAAAATAAAAAAAGTTACAGGAACCCACAGAAAAAAATATACCGAAGCTAAATGACAATATGTGCTTAAATGATCAGTATCAGAATTCAATTCGAAGACACACCTGGAATCTAGTAAAGCTTTTGACTTCGCCTTGGAATTGATTTGACTTGTAAAAGGTATTGGTATTACGTAAAAGCCTCTTCATGACATGAAGAGCTTGACGATGACAATGACAGGCTGACTATATTTTTCAGTAAGCAAATACATTGTTTTTTTAGTTCTTGTATGCTCTTCTACGATTAGCAGTTTGCTAAGCCTTTCTCTCAAAATGGGAGCTGATCAAATTAGGTGGTTGTGATGAATCGACCTCGCAACCTCTGCAAAATCCGTTTAATTAATGCAAAGTCACACAATTCGATAAAACTTAAGAGAGAGTACGAAATAAAAATGAATATGTGAATGAGAATGAGCGATTAAGTGTTATTAAAGTCTTATAAAAACCTACATCTAGCTTGTAATATATAGTTAATAAGTACGCCTTCAAGCTTCCTCTCTGATTTACTTAAGCCAAGATTAACATCACCGGTGCCAGCCCCAGGTAGATGAGGGAAAAGAATAGGACATACAGCAACGGTATTAGTAAAGGAGAGAAAAGATACATAAAAAAGCAAATCGGAAAACGAACGTTAATGTTCTATTTCCGTCCTAGGGAGTATTTATCTACATGTAATAATGACGTGCATCGTTAGTAATGTTACATATAGATAACATGCCACCTTCACCGACAGTCAACCTATCACCGCTATTATCATTCTTAAAAAGTTTGCATACTTAATATAATGCATAATGTATGTTTACATAGCTTTACTAAATACTTCTTCATACTGGTTTTGACTTAAGCAAAGTTCTGTATTTATTTTTAATTAAAT
This sequence comes from Orchesellides sinensis, assembly GCA_027744375.1. Taxonomy (NCBI): domain Eukaryota; kingdom Metazoa; phylum Arthropoda; class Collembola; order Entomobryomorpha; family Orchesellidae; genus Orchesellides; species Orchesellides sinensis. Next base: position 14,510 of record JAHZNG010001781.1, on the reverse strand, counting down.
ATTATTGAAGAGTAAACGATATTTGAATATTATCTACTAAAACGCCACGACAGTTTGATAAACAAAAAATACAACATAGTAAATATTCTTTGATGCTAAAAATGCATAAAAGGAGCTCTTCTTATCCCGTAAAGTATGACAAAACCTCTTTGTACAAAACTCCTTTTTTATCTAAAACAGAAAAGTATGGCGTGTAGACTATATTAGACCATGAAAGAAACGATGTGATTTGATTACATTGGATTGCATGCGTGCAGCGTAATAAATGCTAAAGAGTATAATGTATTTTACTTGACGATAGTTTTTCGTTCTTGATAGACAACCGATTCGTTACTGGCACATGCGGAGTATTATCACGGAATGAAACGACATGAAAATTACCTGATACCCTACTTAACTCTATTGTAATATAGGTGCAATGCAGTAGTGAAGCCTTTTGACGTGTCTGTCTGAAACGAATGCAGTATAATAGAGTGGATAATTTCAGGTAAAATTTTATTATGTAGTTGCATAAGTGGTTGTTAGTTTGGTGTTCATTGTAATGCCATGTTAGCAAGTCTTCTTCGAGTTTTCTGGAAAACTACATGCATAGCCGCCTACGTTAATTAATGTCTTGAGTTTGGGTAAAGGTCAAACAGTAATCTAGGACATATAGAACTATAATATGTATGTTATTTGCTATGTCTATCATAATAATGTTTGTAATTAATGGTGTAATATGATCTCACACATTCCATCAGAGTTTTTCTCCAAACCATGTTTCTGTACCTGGTAAGCTGAACACCTAAGATTTATTAGCACAAAACTTTACAACCGTTCAACTTACAAATTTAGAAACTTTCTCCATCAGTAGTGTTATTGAGTGACAAACAAATTTCTTACAAATACAATTTTCATTGACTCCCTTATAAATTAACTAACCTGTTCACAATAGCAAAATTCAACGAGTACGTATTTTATTTGAGATTTAATGTGTTCAAATATTTAACGTATTTTAAAGTATTCCCCTTGTGTTCTTTTAAGTTGTAAAATTTCGTAGAAAATATTAATTCATATTTTAATCCATACTTAGTTTTCTAAGAACACAAGTAACAAGTACATTGTTGGGTATCTTTACCTCATTTCATGGTCAAATCACGCGATTTCACCTGCTTTTCATAAAAAAATTAAGCCTAGTAGGCTTAAAGAAGATTAAAAAGAACTATTTTAAACATGTGTACTACATACCTAACTACAAGTAGTTTTTGAGGGTATTTTAAGTAAGTATGTACCTTGAAATCTTCGAGAAAAGGCAAAAGCTCAACAAGTTTTTTTATTTAGGCAGAAGGGAAAAATCTTAAAGTTTGATTTTCTTCCGTTTCTAACACTTTCCGTTTCAAGTACGTTTCTAATCGTCTAAAATCTACTTACTCAGTGTGACAAGTACTAATATTTTGGCATAGAACAAAATGACATTGTGATGATATGATGGACGCGTTAAGCATCTCGGACATGCATCCTTGCATGAAGAAATATTCTTCCACTTAAGCAATTTGCACTGCATCATTCCTGAGTTTTCGAAAGGCAAATGCAATATCTTCTGCTTGTCATTGGAAAGAATATTTCATGTTGCAACGTACATTTGTACATCTACATCCGTACCGATCACATGTAGCATCATCATCGCAATAATAACATTATTAACGTGTCTCGTCAGCTTCAAGGATGAAACTCTTCACAAAAAACTGATTACATGTGTACATACAATGTATGTTTGGCATTGCCAATTCAAGCAATGACTTGAGAGCAAGCTCAAAATCAGTCGTCCTCAACTTTTCATATGTTTTTGTCGATATCATTCTGGAATGTTTGTTTTCCCTTTGCCACCTCCTTAAGCATCAATAAAATTGCATATTTTTGTTGAAAATAAACGGCTATATAACAAACCTACAAAACCGGAAATCATTTTTCGAAATGTATTTTTAACACTTGATGGCTTTCAGTAATGAGAATATTGAATGTGAGAAATGCAAACATGCTCATGCCAAACTCATAAACGTAACGATGATTCCCATTTTCACCAAATCATTTTTCAGTCTTATGAAAGTCCCAAAGATACGATTTTTTGTGGTTTATGCTCAAACTCATTAACAAAATGAGAATTCATGCATCTCCACCTGTCAAAATGGCAACTGGCATAGGTAATTGTTTGTGACCACATCCATATCATCATAAAAATGACGGATGACAAGCTACGTAAATTGGAACAGGTGTGATACTTTTTAAAATCGTGTTTTAAAATTTAAAAACAAGAAATAATATTCACACAAAGTCACTAAAAACCAACCGATATTTCCCATGCTTACTTCCATTTTAACACTTACATGTAATTTTATACTCCAACAAAATTATTTTTGCACACTGAATGACTACAAGTAACCAGCATAAATTTTCGGGGGGATTACTCAAATCTGTATAGATCACTTCATATTATCTTGGTTCCGGTTTTTAATTTTTTTCTCTTATTTTTCCTTTCCACTTCACTAATTCACGTGGGGATCTCTTGCAGAAAAATTGCACAAAAACACACCAGTTCCATACGAAGATTTAAATCAACAGTTCTGAGAAAACTTTGCTAGTATCTTATTTCATTCACAACCAGGCAATCATTCCAGAGTATTATTTTTTCCACCAAGCACTTGCTTTTTGTATCTGTATAAAATCCAATACCTGAAAATTTGCTAGCAGATGTCTTTGTTCGCTGAAGCTAGAAACAAGCACGTTATTTTTCACTTCCGTCCTCAGAAGATTACGCACACAGAAAAAGTCAACATCCACTTCGCGTCTCTTCATGCGTTTCTAACATTCAGAGAAGTTCAAGCACCACCAAATAACCCATTCGTACGTATAAAAATGTGTGCTTAGGTACATATTGCGATTTGCACACGTCCCAAAAATACACGCACCACACACCGCACCGGTGTTCGGAAACCGTCCAAGAAATTCGATGCGTCAATGGGATCCAGTGCTGAAAAAGTTGGATGAGCAGGAAGTAGTCTTGTCTCCGAGGTGCATACGAGATGCGAATGAAAATACATATGATGACGAAGATGCAACTAGATTTTCCACTTCCCTTGTGGTTCTTCTTAAGTTCTGGTTTTGCTGCTGGTACGGCGTTGATGATAATGATGGTAGTGGGGATAATGATGCTCAAGTGAGATATACGATAGTAATGATGATTCACGATCCAGAAGAAAACACACTTTAAAATAGATTGGATTTATATTACGATTAGGTATGCTCTTTTCTGCACCACTTTGGCAAGTTCTGAAGTGGCTTTATTTTCGAGTAACGTAGCAGCATATAAAGTGAATGAAGAGAGATAGGAAAATACAAAATGAAAGTTAAAGCGTGAGTGAATTTTGTGTATAAATCGTGAATTTTTTTGTTCCAGGACAAAAAAATACCGTGCGTGCTTCTCACAGTTTTGAAATTACTTTTTTTTATTGTTACAAAAATATCAAATCACTAAAGCTAAATCTGCTCTCTGTTTGCTAACACTGGGCAGGTCCAATTTGCCTCTGATTTTAATTTTATGAAGTGTAAGCCCGCTCCTTTATTTAACTTCATTAAATAATATAAATTTAACATGTATATTACAGATCTGAAATATAACATCAGGGAAATATTAGCGTGGCCAACAAAATCCATGCAAATTAGAAGCTTGCTTAGGTATTTATCGTTTTTTAGTATTTGCCTGATAGCATATGGGAGATACCTGCTCAATTTAGATTAATTACTTTATTCTTGTTTAAGTTTTCTATAAAATTCCTCTTCGGTTTCTTGCCTGGATATCTTCAGGCGCTTTACCGGTTTTTATTTATTTGGCGTCTTGTTTTCAGCCGACAAATAAAACAACAAAGATAGCATCAAACCAAAGGGCTTGGTTTCCTTAAGGCGATGATAATGATGATACTGCTGAAATTTTGCGTTTTTTACAGAGACGTTGATGATGATGACGGACGGATCACATAAATTCACTTCACTTTTTTATTCATCTACCCTTTCCTTAACCTTTTGCTAAATAAATATGTATTAAAGCAAATGCAACATCTGCATATCTACAATCTACACTTGTTTGCACAAGTTTAAAGTACAGATAGAGCTAGAAACAAACGTTAAAATAGCATTACAATGTGTTCAAGGTTTCCTCGAAGATTTTATTTATTCGAAGATGATTAGAACAGGATGGGTGATGGGATGACGATGACGCTTTTATGGACGCTGCAAGCGAGTAGGCTTTATATAGATAATCATAAGAATTCTGTTTTGCATTTAAGTCTTATATGTAGGCATTCATAACAGTGACGATAAGTCTATTTATATTTCATAGGTCAACTTAACAATTATTCGTGGCAAGTGGCGATGCAGTTTACGTCTAGTAAGAAACTGACAGTCACATTAATCAAAATGAGAGGTTTTTAAAGGTGCAGCATACAGAATGCAGAAATCTCAGTAAATATATATACACGTAGCCTGGACCAGCCTATTTGTGTGTGCGAACAGACAGAGGTGACATTAAATGCAGACTAAAAACATAAAGACGGATTAGAGCAGAATGATTACTTTGTACGAGAATGATTTAGGGGATGCAATTAAACCAATCACTCACATTAAAAGTGCCATGAGCATACACTTGAAATTACTGGAGGGTTAAAAACGATTACCTCATCATCAACATCATGTAAACATGATGATTATGCTTAAAGGCAAGTGTTTATTTTGGGTTGTGTGAAAAACTATATACATACATATCTATCTGTATTCGTAAACAGGGTAAATTGCATGTGTGTGAGAATTAGTAACAACAGGAGACGAGTCTGTCAGATCGTTTTTGCCGATAACTATGCTTTTTACGCAGCAATTTTTTACAATGAAATTCACGCTATCCTGGAGAAAATATTGACATTGACAGAACATCTAGCTTACATCTTTGCGAATATAGAGCCATTTTATGTGTAAGTTGGAGTAAATAGCTTTTATTACTTAAATATGCCGGCACTGTATGTTAATGCTTGCGCATTACCTACGGGCGTAGTCACACAAAACCAAACACCTAAAGTTTTAGTTATGTTGAATAGATAATCATATCAATTTGGCGAATAGATGGATATTCTGAGTCAGCAAATATGTATTAGAGAAACATTTCAGACAGACCAACTAACCTGTGTTAGATGAAAAAGGGAATTAGAATTAATGATTATTTTGTGAAGTATAATTCGTGTTATGTGCAAAAACCTTAACTTTATTACCATACCGCTAATTGTAAGTCTAAATACCATTAAATAAATCAGTATGCATCAGAGTGCGTATGGGAACTCAGTTTTATCTACATTCGGCCCATTCTATTACTCCTGGCCAGAAGCAATTTTACTAGATTTCATACAGTTTGAGCTATTTAGGAAATAATTTACCATTTACAATTAAATACCTTTTCCAATTGCTAATATTCGAAAAAAGTCGCCATTGCAAAGATTCTCACTAAATCCTTGATACTGGAAAGTTAAAGAAAATTTAGAAAAAATTGTATTCGGCTGTAGCAGATTCTTTGAATTATGTTGGATGTAGTTTCATATAAATCGTTTTGCACTCAGTATATCAGAAAACTGAAGTAGATATATTTGCTTATATTGATAAAATTTGGGTTAGTTGTGTTTTTCCTTCTACTGCACGAACACCTTTGTTTTTACGGATGACAATGTCAACTACGCCGTAGCAATATTCAAACAAATTAATGAAAGCTTTTTTGTTTCATGGGTATACCAAAATGACAGGAAATTGTTTAGTTAGTCTTTAGATAACATGAACAGATACACGAAGTAAAAGCCATGTACCATGTTCAATATGACGTAAGTTTTGTATTGTTTCCCAACGTTTGAAGAATTAACCCGTGTCAATCAAATTGTAGACAACAGATTCATTAACTTCTGCTTTAAGGCAACAAGAATTACCCGTCAAATTAACATCCAAAATTAGACCTTTTATCTTTTATATTATCCAGCAGAGCAAAATTATAATATAGATAAACAAATTTTTTAAAGGAGATTAGTTTATTTTTTCATATCATATGCATACGCATGTCGTGTGTGATACATAAAAATACATATGTAAAGATAGAATTGAAGCAAAACGCAACTTACACAGGAAATTCCTTGTCCATTAAATGATGAAAATTGCTTTTTAAGGAAGAATACAATGATTTATTTTTAGAATGCACAAAAATAATCTGAGCACATTACACAATTCTATTACGTTTTCTTAGGCACGACAAAGAAATAAACTTTGCTTTCCCTTTTCTTTTCAACAACTGGACAATGGACTGCTTTCCATACTTTTCCGGTCTACAGTCCAGAAACGATGCAAATGGATGAAACACACGAAAATAGTTTTTGACTTTCCCAAGGCTTATGAAAGCGAAATGGCCAAACAAAACAAGACTATATTATTAAATGATATTATAGTATTGATTTTCATTTTTCGGCAACAGAAAACGCTGCACCTAAAGTTTGCATGTGTATAAAACGCAGTAAAATCATTCCAATATTCTATATGCCTATCTGAGTAGGTATGTCATGACAAGAACTGAAAGAACGGAACCTATTGAACAAGGAAAACACCGGAACTCTGCTGACAATGCAGCTGAAGAAAATGCAGGTAACAAACTTTGTAGTTCCCTATGCATGCATACCAAATGCGTACAGTTTTAATATCTAATCTAACAGCTCGCACGTTCCGACTCTTCTTCTTGTTGACAAAACCAACGATCAATCTGACAAAAATAAAACAACCAAGAAAACGAATAGATATTCGTCTCTTTCTCAAATTCTTTTCTTTCTTATTGCCCTTCCTCCAAAAGAATTATGCATTCTGCCTAATATTCTTCGCTTCAACGGGATTATCGACATAAACGCAAGCGGAAGTTGTGTTTAAGGTGGGCATTTGTGCACCCTTTACCTGTTGTAGTAATAAAAATGGTAGTAGTTTAATCAAGAAAATGCATATTGAGCTTACTTACATGATGTTTTCTCTCACAAAAAGAAATATTGTTCCATGCAATGTAACTAAACACGCTTGCTCTAGCTCGGTAGTGTCCCGGTCGATAAAAATCTCTTGTTCTGTACTTCACTTGTTCACTTTGTCATTCACTGTTCTGTTTTAAGTATTCATACGCTTGTCACACACACAACCAGTTATACTGTAATAACTAGTGGGACAACAGAATTATAACAGAAATCACTACAAGAGACTCAAGTGCCCTGCCTTGTCCCGCTGCCCGTCAGTCCTGTCCATTTCCTTTCTTTTAACCTTGGCTCGTTCTGATAACTCAACTTGTGCACATAAAATGTCTTCCTTGTAACCTTTCTATTTTTACATGAAACGTAAAGACCACGTAAAACTTTGTATGTCTAATCGTACCAACGTATTAATTATGAATCGTAGTATTAATACTTTACAACTAGTTAACCAAAAGAGTTAGTTTCCCTTGTATTTCTCTTAATTAATACAACTTCGTTCTGAAAGCGTACGCGTAAACTTTCTTGGCTTATCTAACAAGAAACAAACAAACGAATAATGGTAGCGGCGACGGCACACATGTGAAATAATTAGTTGCAGGTGAAGAAGCTGCGGTAGGACTCTTTCCGTAATAAAAGATTATGTACCTATGTAAAACTGCATATATCATGTAACTTTGTAACGCAACACCCTCTCATGCGTCTGCGGCAATCGGCTGATGAGAGCAAACTAAACTTGAGAAGTGCTAAAAAGAAGTGGAAAATGAAGAGGACCTAAACTAAAGTCCATGACGATGACGATAATGAAGAAAGACGACGAGGCAGTCAGAAGTAGTATACCTAAGCTTTATATTATGGTGGATGGATATATGTGGTTTAACGAATATCGCATACATTATTTTAAAGCAATCAACTTACCTACCTACGTACGTATGTACATCACGCATTTCATAGGCATAAATATCAAAGGCAACAACAAAAGATGCTAAACTAAACATTAACTCTTTTTCCTCTTCTATCTCTCTCTCTTGGTTGCATGCATCATGTATCAACTTTTTGTCTCTTGGCTCTTGCTACATATGTACAAACTTACTTTTTAGTATATGGTCGCATGTAATGTACCATTGTTGGTGATCTTCAGTACATATTGGTTGGCAGGTAGATGTGTATTAGAAGCGACAACCGTTTGAGATTGCAAACATCGCCAGATCAGTTGCCTAAACACGTTCAGCTTTTATATTTGTACAATATGCATTGTAGAATCATAGTACACTTTTGTTAAGCAGTTAACCATTGGATCATAATGGAATACACTGCTTAAAGCTGAAAATTGTGATTTGCAGACATGTGGTTTCATATGTTCGGTTGTTATCAAAGATTTTCAAGGAGCAGCAGCAGCACCGCCATAAAACATGAGTAGCAAACGACCTTCCGAAGAGCAGACAAGATGAAAACCATCATCATAATGCGTATTAATGTTTCAATATTAAATCTTGATTTTTACTTACCCCTGCTTGCATGTTATGTTGTGTAAATGCTAGTTCGGTCTTGTAATTTTTTCAAACGAGAGGTGAGGTAAGAAGTAATTATCACCTAACAAAACCTAAACTAAAAAAATAGTAATGCATCATTTTACATTGAGCAATTCTGTTCCATTCATTCAATCTTAAATATTATTTGAAAACTATGAAAACTAGCTTAGCGATAACATTTATGTTTGAAGGGCATACTATTAGTTTTTCAATGCGAATAATTGAGAGTATTAGTTTATTTGATATTTTGATATATGTGTTTATGTATTTGCCTCCGTGACATGACTTTTAGATCGTCACGGATGGTTAAGAAAAAAAAGGCTAGGCTCATTGATATGCTTGGAAACATGATGTGGAATCTATTTTTAAGGGCACGATTAGGCTATTTCTGAGTGTATTACAGTGTTTAATTTACATGTGTTTTAAATAGCATCGTAATCAGAATAAATTATGTTACATGACTTGTAAAGTTCTTCGTAACTAGTTTTACTCTATACCTTTTAAGCGTTCCTTAGTAAGTAGGTAAGTTTGAATAAAACAAAAGAATCCTTGTTTCTAGTACCGGGATGAGGAAAGGTATTAAAAAAAGAATTTATCACTATAAGTACCTTTTTGGCCAGGAATATTCAATTATACATGTACGTTTTAGCCACGTGGTTTCATTTGATCTCCTAACTTCTAAGACATGATATATGTGGTCGAAACATTCGATATGGCGAGCTGGGAAGATTGCTGGCAATACTTTTTGGGATTTCAAATACGTTTAAAAAGTTTAGAGTAAGCGAAGCAGCAGGTCATGTGCTAAACATTGTGGAGTTACAGGTGTAAAATTCAAGATACTATTTATATTGGTGTACACTATAGACATGAGTTGCTTTCTTCACGAAAACCATAATAAAGCAAATGACGCCAACTTACTATCAGTTTTTTATAAAATTATCATGAAAACTGCAAAGCGATGTATTTATTCGCATGCCAAAGAAAGACAGGTACCTAAGTAGTTTCTGTGTGTCCACTTCTACTAAGCATACGCTCGCTGTTATGATATGACATGGCGTGACGTGATGGTGCTAAAATTCTGGATAAGGAAAGCATAAAACTGGAAATTTGCATAAATTTGTCGTAAGAGACACTACTCGTCAAGAAGACAATTGAGAACTGAACTTTATCTTCTTTAGGATTCTAAATATTGCATTTCGAAAGATTCACGAATGTTACAAGGTGAGCTGTAGGCGGTGGTTTAAATAGTTGCTGATAAATAAACATAATGTGTTCAGCAAGACGTGTGATGTTTAAGATAGAATCTGCGAATTCTTAAGGTGATGTGATAACAACTCTAGATCATGCCCTGGTAGTTAAAGAATTTTATAAACAATTTGAAAATGTACTTGCGTAAACGATGTTGTCACGAAGTTGCTTATCTCAAACTTGTCATTTTAGATTTTTTGTGTATTAAACAGGATTTCGTAATATTTATTCCCACGACAGAATTCTTGCGAGATCCAATTACATCTGCAACCTGGAGCAATAAGAATACATTACAAATGAAAACGAAGGCTTTTTACTTTTCTTATGAAAAACAACTTTGTTCCGAAGCTAAGAATACTTATTTCATAGTCACATAAAGTATTGATCCAGGGGGCAGCAACTTTTCATTTATATAGCATTTACTAACGTCACAGAACATTTTCCATTACAATAGAGGATAAATATCTATTTTCGCTTGAGTTTTCTCTTTGTTTGTTATCCGCTCTAAATGATCAATTGAATCTACAAGGGGAGCTATGCCATGCTATGTTTTTAGCATCTTGGCAACTCACAATACACAAAATGCTATCAATCTTTGTAAAAAGTCTTAGGCATGTCAAGTTTACTTTGAAAGGACAAAAATAAAAAAAGACACAAATTACATACATAACCGGCATATTTGGTTGTTGAAGCTAAAGAACAAATCTATTTTTGATCACTCGAGATAATTTTGACTAAACTGCAGAACTAATTCAGGCTAAGGTTGCTTATCCATTTTGCTTAGATCTTTATTAGAAACATGTCTGGAAACTTGAAGTTACGAATATATTTTGTACCTGGGTGGACTTATTGACAGAAAGCAAAAGGCAAATTATGGAACTTTAAAAAATGCAAAAGAATATTTATAGGGTTATGCTTGAAACTAATTATTCACCCAATTGATGAAAGCAAAGAGTTGCAGTGACCTTGCATTTCCGAACATATAATTAGCGGAAGAGTCTCCATCCGACTCTGTACGCTATATTTTTTCTTGAAAAGTATAGACTAAACATATTACATGCTCCGTATATGAGTTCCTCATCTACGAAAATTTGACGTGAGGTAAAAACTGCATTCTAATTTTTCTTTTTTTTCTCCTATTTGACTTGAAAGATTGTTTAAGATATATGGCTCTGCTGTTGTTAGCCATGCTTGTAGACAATGATTGTTAATGAGAACATGGACATTTTGTCGAGTGAGCGAGCAAGCAAGCTCTGAAACATTATAGCTATTCCTTGCGATCAAAAATAATGATTGTAACTATAAGTTTTTGAATGTGATGGTGACGATGACGTTGATGACGTTCATATTGGTAGTCCCAGCCAAAAAAGGAATCAGTTGCTGGGATGGGATACACATGAATGCGATATGATCATTACTGTAATCACAGTGCAGTGCACTTTTTAGCTGCAGAAAAGTAAGCTGAGCTGCATTTCAAGAAAAGTAACAACACCAATGCGCAAACATAATTTACATCGTCACATGAGCATATATAAAAAACATTTTCGAATTATCTTCTTGCATAAAAACGCATAATAAGACAAGTGAATAGAAAAATTGGTGCTCCAATATCAATTGTGGTTCTTTGGAAGAGTTCTTTTTACCATTACGGCATATCAAAGTTTCATATTTGTATGCATACAGTAAACAATGTGCAAAGGTGTTTTGAAAAAAAGCATGTTACTTAATAGTACAAGTGCAAACATGGGCACTGATGACAAGAAATTAGAATTGATTAATGTGTGGATATAATTGATGGAGATTTGGTAAATGTCATTGATACTAACTGAAAGAATTACAAATTCAGTTGCATTTTTATGGTCTCCTGTAATTGATGGAGGGATTATGTAGGGACGTAGTTATTCCTTAGGGTGAAGCATGGTATTCACATTATAAATGCACCACTGCTCCTATTTCAAAGTCAGGAGGGTGTTAAATTCCAGTGTTATTCAAGCCGAGTCATTAATGCACTTAATTCCACTTAAAGATTCATTCTGCATTGTATCCTCGTGATTTGATGTGACCCCTTCTAACCTCTTTGTTTCTTTATTGCATATGACAAGAGTCAAGATCAGTGGGTGACGGTGAATGTTGAATGAATGATTTTTTGTAGGAGTACAAAGTAAATGCAAACATCACAATAGGTGGCTTACACACTGCTCGATGCTCATATACAAATATATCATGGATGTAAATTTGAACTCCTTCATTCATGAGTAAATACAAAAGTCAAACCTTCCAAGAAGTCAAGCAATTCCTAAAACAGTCTATTCAATACAAGCAAAGTTCGTAAAAGTGCAGCTGTGATAAAAAATGTAAATATCTCCATTGAATCTACTCAGATTAACACGGCTCATGCGGTGAAACAAAGCACCTGGGAGAAAATTCCTTAACAGGGCTCATCCTCTGATCCCTTACATGGAGTATCTCCTCCTAATTATCTTATTTTAGTTGTTAAAGCTCATGACTTGACATTTGTATGGAAAGGCTTGTAATATGGCGATGACGCGACGGTGTTTTTGCCAAAGTATTAAGAATCACAGAGACAGGTTTATAAGATAAAAGCAGCAACAAAGCATACATATAAACATAGGTACATCTTCTGCACTCCTTTTGCGTGGCTCACTCTTTGAAAACGACAATTTTTGTACTGAAGAGTATGTTCTGGCACTGTATGCCGAATGATGTACGATTTTGTCAAGAGTATTCTAGATGAGTTTAGCACGGTTCATTCAGTTCAGTTTATTCTTCATGGTGGTGATTGTAAATCCACGAGAGCATTGCTGAGCTTTAGTTGTTCTTGCTCCTTTTCATTTCTATTAAACTCTGCACGGAAAAAAAGTGTAGGAAGCGTATTAAATCTGCTGGATTATGATTATGAAGTCGGACCATTTATGTAATGTGATATTATGTCTGCACCCAAGACATAATCGATGAATCTTTGTAGATGTACATTTGTATGCACACATGGCTTTCTCTTTAAAAAATACATACAAACTCAAGCAGTTACTAGTTATACTCTTACATGAAAACTGCGAACATAATTTTCTTGATATTTGTCTCCTCCCTTCAATACAAAACTCGTAAACGAAGAAGCATCACTATTAAATACGACTTACAATAGTAATGATCATCATCTTCACTGATTATACATTTAAAGCGCTTGCATGTGCTCTCTATTCTTTTCGTTTCATTCTTGATGATTTGAATTATTATTACATTTTTTTACTACTACTGCTGCTGCTCTTAAGAATATTAGAATTTGAACCATTATTATGCATGCAGCATTATACAAAGTGGATTAGGAGGAGGCTACTTTTTTGTTGCAATTTTTTACTTCTTTTTCCTATTACGTTTTATTCCTTACAACTTTCATAGTAGGCATCTCATTCTTATTTGGTAATTCGTGTCGGATACTAACAATTTTCTGCACAGGTAGTAGTATAATAAATGATACAGTCCTTTTTAAGTGGATTAGGTAAAATGGTCTTTGAAACTTCTGGATGTTATTATCTGCGCCAACATAAAATAATTTGGTTATCGCAGCAAGATTGCATAATTTATGCAAAGCAAAGGGAATGGACAAAATAATGGAGAAGTGAAAGCCCAACCATAAAAAACATCAAAAGGGGAGATCATATGGAATGATATGAAATAATGAATTTTTTGTTTTGAAAATGAACTGTCATCTTCTCTACTCACTACAGACATGTGTACATGATACAGCGTACATGTATGGCTTTGAATAATGTAACTGTTGGCTGACAAAGCGTGGGATTGCGGAACTGAATAATAAGAGAGCAGCAGTAGCCGTCCAACTGTTTAACAATTATATACGTATACCTACTTACTATACTGTCCCCTAACCTTCAAAATACTATGTCGTCCACATATGCACAAACGAATGCAAATAAACTACCTGTTCTGATTCTGATGTGTGACCGTAAAATTCTGACGTACTTAATTTTGATATACATGTTTGGACACAAGGAAGAACATGAAAGTTAGTAATAAAACTTCATTCACCATTCTGGATCTGTACTATTATTACGATTATTTTAGAATGAATTTTCTTCACTACTAATCCTTCCTCGTAACAAACTGTTTAGTAAGTTTATAGGGTTTTATGTTAGTATTTAAAATAAGTAAAGTTGCAGATTAGATGGAGATAAAAGTATTCACTCATCAGTTGACATGGTCATTATGTTATGCAGAGTATGGCGGTGGCGGTAATGGTAAAAACGAAGAATAAAATAGTCAGAAACCTATGTTGCAATTCAGAGCTAGTTACATTTGGGTATGCAATGTATATACGACATTGATATCGTAATGATGGTGCGTAGTTGACAGGTAAAATTCTCCTGAGTAAAAGTTGGAGGAGTTCGACTTCTTTTAATGATAAGGATATCACGAGAGGGTGGAACTCATGATGAAGGATGGAAAGAGTCAAATCACAGAGTATATTAAGAGAGAACACAGATATCGCATTACTCTGAAAGCTTTTTTGTGCTATTAATTCTCTGCTCTACTCTGCTGTAGGTAAGATTTTTATTTATGAATTTTTCCTAAAACACAGTCGCTCACTTGCCGTGCTTCCTTTGGATTTGTGTAAAGAAAACAAGCAAACAAAACCTGCATC
>JAHZNG010001779.1:0-19535 GCA_027744375.1 Orchesellides sinensis | reverse complement strand
AATAATTTTTCAATTTTTTTTGCTGAGAACTGAATTTACAATGGTTGTAATCTCAGAAATACTAGAAGAGTTGGGTGACAATGCGGGACTGGAATTTGAGGATACAAAGGTTGTACTACACAAAGGCGATAGCAATAGCTCTACTAGGGTTAAAATGAATTTCCATTCAACAAATTCCAATAAAGAAGCTCAAGATATTATTAGGTTACATAATGGTGTATGCACACAAAAAGAAGAGAACCCTGCTGGAGCTAGGGATTTGTACAATTGCTTAATTACTGAAGCCCCTTATATTGAAGGACATGCAAATAAATTAGTGCCGTTCGAGGAGATTCCTTGGGTTGACAAGTCTCTTATAAAGCATTGTATGGAATTTCATAGAAGATTTCTGACAATGGTGATCCTCTCAAACACTTCAGCTCTAATGTTTGGATTTGCTGTGAAGCCCAACTCAGCGGTGCTCATTCGAACAGGGAAGTTGCACAATCCTGAGCTATCGTTTCAACGATATTTGTCTACAATACAGAGAATCGGCAAATTCTTCATGTTTCCAATAAATCAAGCGAGAGCATTTAAGGCATTTGATACTGTGAGAAAAATGCATGCTCTTGCAAGCAAGAAAGGCAAAGATTGTCATCCTCCTCCAGAAAATCTTGGTTTGTCTGAACTATGGAAAATGGAGTTGGCTGAGGCAGTAAGGAAAGATTTGGCCCATGTTGATACCTCATGTGCTCCAAATTATCTTTTGACATGGGATCCTCCAGTTCCTGTAAGCCAGTTCGATATGGTCATGACACAATTTGGATTTATTGGAACAATGTGGCTGTTTCCACGCGTATTTGGAATACGAGATAGAGGGCAAGAGCTAAAAGGAGTTATTCATGTGTGGGCAATATACGGAAGACTTCTTGGTATTAAAGATGAGTACAATGTTTGCTTAAAGCCAGACGCGGAGCTGTATGATAAGCTATTCTATAATATTGTTGTGGAAAGCCTGAAGACAATGGATGAGACTGTGGTTACCATTCAAAGTGCCTTCATGGACGCATTTACCAAGCGAGTCCCGTTTGTAACTTATAAAGGATGGCTCTACTTTGGCTTACAAGAAGTACATGGATTTAAAGGAGAAAATCTGTGGAAGCTCATGTCATGGAGAGATAAGTCTGCTCTCTGGATAACACAGCTTTGGTTCTGGCTTCTAAGAACTAGCTCAATTTTTAGATTTTTCATGAATATTTTCACTGGGTTCTGGCTACAATTTCAGTTTTGGTTACATTTGCCAACAAGTATGTTTGATTGATATGATATATATAATAGTAGATATCCTTCATCCTTGTTTCCTGAAAGTCAAAAACATAAAAATACTTCCTGTTGAAGATTACAGTTTCGAGTAAATAGTAAAAACGCAAGGCAAATACAGAATATTTATTCAGGAGAGCAGAATTTTAGATAATAACGAATGTTTAATGTTTAAGAATGATAACGTGATAACAACTGTTTTTGTTCGGTTTACATATATCTATTATTGTTGACAATATTTATTAAAATAAAAATAAAGTTGGGTCAAAAAGATTTAATATTCGCTCTGGCTTTATAGCAATGAAAAATTGAAGCATTCTTGATAACGTGATAACAACTGTTTTTGTTCGGTTTAAATATATCTATTATTGTTGACAATATTTATTAAAATAAAAATAAAGTTGGGTTAAAAAGATTTAATATTCGCTCTGGCTTTATAGCAATGAAAAATTGAAGCATTCGAACATACTCCTACATTATAATATTGGTATAAATTCTTTGAAATATTCACAACAGAAAATATTGCTTGGTACGTATAAATAATAAAGTTAACATTTATCATACTACATGCACGGCTCAGCGCAGCGAGAATAAAAATACACAAGTAGTTGATGGTTGAGGCAGAGTTACTAAAATACAGGTAACCTTTATCGATTTTTCCGCGACTCTCTCTGACCTCCCCCAACAAAACTCATCAATGCTGGCAGAAAGCAAAGACCATGTGCTGCTCCAATTACTACAATAAGTAGATACATTCTAAAGTAAAATATCTCGAAAATTTTGGTTTTTGCAAAACCTAACACAATAATCCCTGCGATTTTAGTTAAAGTAATTCCTGAGAACACTGAGCTCCCAACAGTACCTAAAACATTTTTAGTCTTTTCAATATACGACTCTCCATCAGTTCGACTAAAACCACAGACAATGTGAACACAAAACTCTACACTAATTCCAACAGCCATGACTAGATTAACTAAACTAAGAGCATTCAAACTTATTCCAAAAACGTACATCATTCCAATAAGATCAGTAATAATGCATAGAATAGTTACAAAAACAAGGATTGTCTCTTTTACGGAGAAAGTACCCACAAGAATCACGAAACAGACACCTGCCAGGCCTAACCCTAAATTAAGTAGAACTTGATGCCAGGTAGTAAGGGGACATGTTACCGTAGGATTGTCTTGAAGGAAGAATGAAATATACTTTCTAAAATCGTCTGGCTCCAGTTTTGAGTCCGTAACTTCGATCTTGCAGGGTATACAACTGGAGTTAGAATTCGGACAGAATTGGCCATCAGCAGTAATTTTACAGCAGTTGTCATTAGATGCCCAGTCAACGAAATCATCCATCCAACTCTGCGCAGGTTTTGCAATAAAGGACTGATTGGAGATTTTTGAAGCTAATAAGATCTGAGATGCAAGACTGTAAGAAGAGCCACTGCCTGCTATTTTGTTCTGAACGGACCAGTCAGTTAAAGACGGAGACGAATTACGTGATGCAACTACAAAATAGACAGGTGGACCAACCTCGAGGTACTCGGCTAATGAGCTGTAAAAGGAATAATGATATTAGATTTTGATTATAGGTTTACAGAAATATTGCATGCATTATAAATTACATTCAAACAAACAAAATAACTTACTTAAAATATTTGAGTACATAAGAATCACTTGGCATCGAGAGCTTTTGATCCAGCCCAACATCAACTTTATGAACAAGAGCTATGCTCAAGCATAACCATGAGTAAAACAGAATTAAAATTCCAGCCCGAATCCATTTGGAACCCAAAATAAAAGGCGCATAGCAGTTAGCAAACAAATTGGTAACCCATCCAGTTTCATTTTCCCTACTTTGATGTTGACCCGATAAGATAGTATGTGTTACTCGCGAAGGTGAATTTGTAGTTGACGTTGAAGGCAATTCAGAGTCATTATTGATTGATTCATCCTGCTCGTCAAGAATTTCCTCCTTGTTTGCCATTTCCTCACATAAACCGAAGACTGCAGAAAATACAGTAATCTGCAACAGGAAATCGATGATCAATGCCACTGCTGAGTAGTAAGCGAAAGTTTCTACTGCTGGCATTTTTGCGACGACACCACCAATAAAGAAACACACAGACTCGGAAATTACACTAATCAACAGGCTAGGCCCAATGTTAGTCATAACTTGGCCGATTCTGTCAGGTATAGGAAGTGGAGAATTCGAAAATGTTCTGTCGTAGGTCTGAACTATTATGAATATATTATCTACACCTACAGCTAAAACAAGGAATGGCACAACTTCCATCACAATTAAGGTTGCAGGCACACCAGCATAAGAAAAGAGGCCAATGCTGGCAATCACTGAAAGTAAAACTAGGAAGACACCAACAAGAGACAAGATGAGACGAGGCAGCCATGCCTGCTTTGATTGATAAGATACAGAAGTGGATGCAGAAGGTAATATTTCTTCCTCTATGCCACTAGCCGCACTGGATGGACGGCGATTAATCTGGAAAGAACACACGTTGATGAATCGATGCTTTAAATAAATATACAAATAGCCAATTAAATTAAGCTAAAGAACAATTATTAATTCACCTGTTGCCACCAGAAAGATCTCCTCCAAGTGCATTGATTAATCATTTGTACAACAAACCGCCCAAATCCTAAACTGAAGGCTATATACATGAACATGATGATGTACGACAGAGAAATCGTCTGAATTTCAGTTTTGCTCTCCCTACTTAGCTCATCCTCCACAGACCGTTCTGAATTGAACACAACCGTTAAATTCATCATTTTCTCATATGTTGCACTCCGATTTTGCAGGTAGCTAATGAAAGCCGATTCCCAAACCCTTGGCAGCTCGTTGTCCGTATCTTCCACATGATTATTAACAACAAATGTTAGAACAGTTGAGTTTGATAGTAAGAAGGCATCATCCATACGGTTCGGAAATCCTCCTAGGGCAAGTCTATAATCAACTGGACCACCGTAGCTTCCTAGGCAGTTTTGGTGCAAACGTGTATTGTCTTTCATACTCGTTGGATTCTTGGCGCAGAACAAGAAGTGGTCTAAATAAGTGTTATTTTCAAAACCTAGCTTTAAATTATCAACAGAGTTCTGCCAATATTCCATAAGACTAAACACAGTACAATGAGTCCCTAGTGGTTTTAAGCAGATTTGGCTCAGGCTTCCGTTATTTAATTGCTGAATATCTGATTGAAGTTTGCTGATGAAGATTAAAAACTCCTTTGAAAATACTGGTCCAAATAGCCTTTCCCCATTAGAAGTATTAGTCTTGAATGGAGGATTTTTTGAAGTGATAATAATTTGCTCCGTCCGGTAGAACGGGGAGAAGTTTTTGTCAAAAAAATTCTTTTCAATGCGAGTTCTCGAGTGTGGGTTAGCCCAAAGCTCTACTGGATTTGTTGTGATTTTGAAGTAAGATGTTACAAGAGATGTAGAAAGTGCTAATGGAATTAACAGTAGTAACATTGTAAGGAGTGGATAACTTGCTGAACCTAAAACGTAATAAATTTGATACAAACCAAGACTTACGATTGCGTGTGCAAAGAAAAATGACTATTACAAGACAATTTACCTTTCCCGACAACACCAAACATTTTTTTGATCGACTTCTGAGCACTATGAAAGAGACTAGAGGAAGCCATAGGATACATAGCCAAAACTTCGCCATCAGGAAGCAACCGATTTTGATCGTGATGCTCATGCTGATTGTTGCTGCTACTTCGTACATCCCCGTTCCCCGTCGAATTTTCAGTTTCACTGTTGATTATCTTTTTATCCGGAAACAAAAGGACAAGGAACACAATGAGCAAATTTCCAAACGCACATAGGATTCCCATTAAAATGAATATTCCATCTAGTCCAAATAGCTTCCATAATGGGGGAAACAACGGTGGGAATGGATGAGGAACTACTGGACAGGAAGCCTCGCAGTCAACACAGCCACACGGTGATGTCAAATTCTGTTTAAAAATGAATACATAAAATTTGCTCAATAATTGTTATTTTGCCCCAGTCAAAAAATTACATATATTAATAGCATGATATACATTTATTTTTTCATTGCATCTAAAGGTTTTGTCAGCCTCAAAAGGCTTGAATTTCCCTGTATAATTCCGATATGTGTAATTATAGATGATATCGAAAGGGCTGTATCCATTCGACGTGCTACCCATATAATCATACCAACGATGAGAAGTGCAGTTAGCAGACCCCCATGGGCCACAAAGGAGCTAAAAATGATTAATTTCAAAATTAAACACATTAGACATTAGTGTATAACAAATACTACATGTTAACATTTTTGTACAGAAATATTTAAAATTTAAATTAGCTTACATCCATTGCTGGCTCGTTAGTGAGACTCATTATCACACCCTTACAACTCTGAAACGTTTCTTCAACATAATGGTTAGTTATGTAGGCATCCAACTCTAAAACTGCTAAAGACCCTACAATCATATAAAACCATATAAATATAATATACATAGTTGCTTGGCCAATTCATGTCTTGTCTACGGTTATATGCTGTTGTGTTAAAATTCAAATTAGGTATTACCATTTTTGACTTTACTTTCTATACTTTTTGAGACATTGAGAAACTGAGACTGAGTTTGTCCACAAGCAAGTTCACAAAACAATTGACGAAAATTATAAAAGCAACTTGGACACGTCCCGATGACTCCCTTTGGTACATCCAAATTATCCTTAAGTGTATCTACTTGAGCAGCCGAACAGCATAACGAGTTCCCATATTTTTCTGTGAGTTCAGGACAAACTTTTTGAAGAATCGTAAAGTTATCTGAAGGCAGTTTTACAGGAGGTCCATTGTAAACACAATTGAGTTTCTTGTCAGGATCTGCTGGTGATGGGTCGCACTCATCATACATAACGCATTGAGATTTCTTCAAGTCATTTCCAACAACTGTAGAGATTTCTAAACTGGAAACTAAAACGCTTTGAAAACTAACAGCGAAGTAAAATATCACAGCTAGTATACCAATTCCACACCCCTGGTGTCTCATTTTGGATACGATTTCCAAAAAAAACTGTAAAAATGCTGGTTTATTCGGTTCTTGCCCTCTCCCTCCTTTTCTTCACATTATATCACGTCCACAGCTATCTATCTATCCACAGCTATTTGCTCCAGCTATCATTCCAGCACTAAAAAAAGGCTTTAATCTATAAATGCACAAGACACCTCGTCATTAGCATTATAATTCCAACCATTATACCACAAACTACATAACTTTACGCCCAACTTATGACTATTACTTAATTTTATACCACCCAACCTCTTTCTAGCCTTCAGCCGTTTGTTTGGAGTCCGCTTCCGTTTCCTTCCTGTCTAGATTCTGTCCTGACTCTTTCCCGTCGTCGTTATCAACTTCTTAGATATGATAATACCTTCTTCAGCTTACAAATGAGTAATCCAATTCCAGCATCCAGTCAAACTATTAAAACAACTAAAATAAAAATTTCCACCCATCAGCCTTCATAAATCTAAGTCATATGCACACAGGTAATAATATACTGACGATAATTAAGTTGTAAGCCACTTACCCAGCTGAACTTCCAACATTTTATATCACACAAAAATAAATCCACCCAAAAACTGTCAAACACAAATGCAAATGTCAACAAACCCCTAAAAAATACAACATGAGTCAAGTGTTTCTTTGCTCTTATCTCAATGTTTAATGCCCACAAATACACGTACCACCATACCAAATTGTGTTTTTCACTTTTACACTGACAACTTCCTTTCCTTTCATGCTCTGCAATGCATTACTATAAATATGCAATATCAGAACTATTGCCGCAATCCGATTTTGTGTTATAATTAAATAATTAAATTAGTTATACGTGTCCAATAAATATTATGCTGTAACAAGATTCTCCATAAAAAACTGCATGACATGCTGAAATTTCTTGCAACTTTTTTCTTTTTGTTCACAACACACAACGGGAATAATGAGATTACTAAAAATGTTACTAAAATGCCTTATCTGCTAAACACACTCACTCACACACAATAATGATATGAAGTAATATCAAATCTGCTGGTTATGCTGAGTCCTTCAACCTTGAGAATCCAATTCTTCTTCTAATCTTATGCTATGTGTAATGCACAATGTACGTGATTCGAATACAGATCTTTACAGCATAGCATAGGAAATATCAATAGCAGCCGTCAATATGCCGTCATATCCAAAAGATCAAATAGTCTTAGTCTTACTCTTACTGTCATTTTTTACACTAAATGTGTACCTATAAAAGCTTAGGGATATCAGACAGAATCAGATCTGGAGAATGTCTATGTATCTTATTGTTTCATGTTGCCCCATTTAGTATACCTAGTACATACTACTTATTCAATAAATCCATGTACGTAAAAACTTTATTTGCCTTTCATGGCAATGTTACGCTTATACTCTAATGAGGCTAGAGTAGTTTCTAGATATATTGGTTTAGTAACTTGTGTGTAGGACATGATGTGAAGATCTCTGAGCTGAGATCTGGAATGCTCATTTGTCTTTTTCTATGTATGGAATTATGGAACATGATCATGAACACCTTGCTTTCATAATATGCCATGTGCTTTTTCATGCTTTCACGGTATTTCTTCAATAGATTTGTATTTTCTAGGATCTACAGAACTAGGGTGCTTTTTTAGCTTGTCAAAAATATTGTTGTAGATGGTAAAAGTGAAAGGAAATATTTTATGGAAGTGAAAATTAATTTTATTATATACTTTGATAAAATTAGTTTTAAAGGTTGACAATTAATTTGTAATAATATTTTTGTACGAAATTTCAAATGGATATCAACGGGGTAAAATATTTTTATTTACTAAATAACTTGTATAAATGAGAGCTTGATTTTAATAAGGATTGAAGGTGTTTGTATCTTAAATATGTTTCGTAGTCTCGAACTTTGGACATAAAGCGGATGCGGCTGTCGCCTTTAGATTTTAAAGGATCTTCAGAAGATAAGGATGGCGTAAAACAAGAAGGCGAAGAAGCTGTAGAGAACCATTTGGATTCAAGTAGGAAAGGTGATATTGCGTTGGTTTACAAGGCATTGGAAGACTCACCATTTACGCTGGATGGAGATGCAGCATTTGGCTGGTGTTTAATTGCAAAAAGAGACCTGAAAGCTGGAGAACTTTTGTATGACGACACACCTGCATTTTTTGGACCGAGTGCGGATTTGGTGGAGGACTATAGTACGCCGTTATGTCTGGGATGTTGTGTTGTGATGAATGACGAGAATGCGGGCAATAGGTGTGAAAAATGTGATTGGCCTATTTGTGGACCTGATTGCGATAATGTAAGAAAAAATTTACTTATTGTTGTAATAATCTTTGTAGTAGTAAGTATTGTTATTGTATTGTATTGTACAGATTGATCATCACAAAGCCAACGAGTGTGATTTGTTCGTTAAACACAAGGTCAACTTTCCCCCGAACGTTGAGATTCAGCCGTGCTACAAGGCAATAGCCATTATCCGGGGGTTGCTGGTTAAAGAACGGGATCCAGACATGTGGGAGCAGTTGATGACACTTCAGTGGCAGACTCAGCTCCAGCTAACCCCGTTTCCAGATTTTGAAGAGTTTAAAGTCAATTTTGGCCTTTCAGAGTTTGGAGAAGAAGAGGACTGGGCGCGTATTCTGGGTATCATCAACGTAAACAGTTATTCATTCCAAAGGGTGGAAAAGAAAGAAGGAAGCCCATCGTAAGATTTTTACTTGTATTGTGTATTGTTTTTGAGGGGATTCGAATAATTATAAAATTGAAATCGTGTTTTTTGTGAATTAGATTTGGCGAGTGCTTGTTCCCAATCTACAGCTTAATGTGTCATTCCTGTGCTCCCAATTGTACATGGGCTATAACATATTCCCCTACATTCACAATGAAAGTTAGACCTACGGTTGATATTAAGAAAGGAGAAATGCTGTGTGTCTGCTACAATCACGAATTTAGCAAGTTTGGCTTTCTCAAGCGCCAGGAGAAAATACGGGAAAGGGCTGAGTTTGACTGCAAATGCCGGAGATGCTTGGATCCCACGGATCTTGGCACCAACTTGGCTGCTGTAAAATGTTTTAAGTGCAAAGAAGGTTACATGTTGCCAGAAGACGCTTTGAACTATGAGGCCGACTGGAAATGTAACAAGTGTCCATATAAAATGTGCCCATCATTTATTAGTTCCTTTGTGGAGTCTCTTTATGAACAGTCGGATATGGCCGAAGATGAAGCAGAGGAAACTGGAGAATCAGTCGTGAAAATTTTTGAAGATTTTATTGAAGCTAATAAGGAAGTCAAAGTTCATCCAAATCATTGGGTTATTGTTGAGGCTGAATATGCTATAGTAAGACTACAGGCCTCAAATTATTCCAAGCTTAGTTTACTAGAAGCTGAAAAATTAGTAAAGCTGTGCGAGTACTTATTGAAAATACGAAGTGTACTTTCTCCAGGGCTGTCAAATGAAAGAGGTAGTTATACAATAATACAATAGTTTATCAAGGAAAAATACATTCAATTTGTTAATCTACTACTACAAGTTTCAATCATTAATGACAAATGATTCTTTTTGTCCTGCTTGTAGGAATGCTTAATCATTATTTAGCGCGAGCACTATACCGAAAATTGGACTTGCAAAACACTGGAGGGACGATAGATCCAAGTGAAA
Source organism: Orchesellides sinensis (assembly GCA_027744375.1). NCBI lineage: Eukaryota > Metazoa > Arthropoda > Collembola > Entomobryomorpha > Orchesellidae > Orchesellides > Orchesellides sinensis. The sequence continues at coordinate 9,528 of JAHZNG010001779.1, read as the reverse complement.
TGAAAAAACTGCAAGAAATCCAGAACTACGCTTTGAAATTCTGGAAGGAAAATCCACACTATGATACTTTAACTGCCAGCTACAAAAAGGAACCTGAACTTCTTATGATTGAAGCCAACGCGATTGTGTCGAAATTAAGTTAAACATTCCAATCAAACCTGATGTTTGTTAGGCTGCTACTAAATACTGTTTTTACAATTTTGTACATTTACCTTTAATACATTCCGTATAAAATTTCCTTGTACATAAATTACTTGATTGATTACTTTGAGTATATGAGTATTTCAGTAATCGTGTTAAACTTTTCCCTTTGGGTTTAAAAAAAACTTTTAGCATCATTTCAACCATGGCCTTTATAAGCATAGTTGCTCAGTGTTTTTGGTCGTGGAGGAACCGATATGGCCTACACATCTCCGTGTATGTGTATAAAAATCTTTATTTCGCGAAAAGTAGGACTAAAACTTAGTACCATTCAAGTGTACATTGGAATACAAAATAGCGGCATAATAATTAACTATTGATGTTATAAAAATGTTCAGGTATCTAACAATTTATCACAGTGATCATTTCTATTTTAACCGATGACTTCTGGTTCTGTTGTTGTTGGGATTGATCTGGATCTAATTGAGGCTTGAATTCTTGATGAATGGTAACCAGAAAAGTCACTTATTCCACTTGCTGATGTGTTAGCAAAAACTTCAGCTAATCGACGCTCTATAAAATCCAAATTCCAAATCCTTATAATTAGCATGTAACGTTGCATTTTATACGATAAAGTTACTGATTACTGGTATTTAATGCATGGTAGATAATGATGTGATTAACATCGAATATCATTCTTACGTTGAAGTACTCTGGCTTCTTGTTTAGTAGACAGTAAATACGTAAGTAAGTAAAATATTACTGGAATCGCTGCAACAACGCCGAAGCCGATGTGCAACCAAAACTCAGTTTTCCTTTCAGGAACACATTCAAATAACTCACTCCATAACTCACGGGTAATATTCATCTACATAGGTTTGGAAATAAGAAAAGTAATATAAATAGACAGATGAAGATAAAATAAGAATTTTGATCAAAGCCAAACAAGTAANAATAAGAATTTTGATCAAAGCCAAACAAGTAAAGAATTTCTTACCGTATCAACTACGTCAACACAAATATTTTCTCCGTATGACTCTCCGATTTCCAAGTATTTTTTGTTTAGCTTATCATATTGCGGTTTGCAAGCGTCACATACTGTTTTATTAGTCTCCGATGAGTTTACGTTGATCCAGTCATTGAAACAGGATTTAGTATTCTCATAATCCATGACAAAGTCTCGAACTTCTTCAGTAGCATTGTTGCTTAACGTCCCATTCGGGAAAGTTCTAAAACAAGCTATAAAAAACGATTTTAAATAGATTATGAGAAATCAGACAAATGAGCATTATATCTGACTAATTAAGTATCACCAATAAAGTTCTTACAATCACATTTTCCTTTCGTCCACAAGTCTTTCACGTACTTAAATGCATCGCTTACAATTTCAACTCGATCCAAGTTCAAAAAGTATTCCTTACAAGGGTTTCCAGTTTCTAGTTCTTACAATCACATTTTCCTTTCGTCCACAAGTCTTTCACGTACTTAAATGCATCGCTTACAATTTCAACTCGATCCAAGTTCAAAAAGTATTCCTTACAAGGGTTCCCAGTTTCATCTGTTTTCTGTAAAATTTAAAAAATTAAATTTATTCTCATGCCTTCAATTTTTATATTCTAATATGCATACTAAAATTCCTGTCAAAAACTGCCTTATCTTACAGCGAGAAATTCTTGATGTATCTCCAAAACACGAATGTACTTTTCCACACACCATTCACACAAGTGAATAGGCCGAGCATTAGTAACAGAACACAAAGTAAAATTTGAAATCGCTGAGCCGATTTGAGCTCACAATTTGTTTGCACACATCACTGGGCGTTATGATGTCATCTATACTATCCCCGAGTGCAACGTCCCCAAGAAAAGAAGGCAATTCGTTACCGTCATCGTTCAGAAGAGGATTGGCTTCTCCTGAAACTGAAGAAATCCTACAGAAAACAAACATAAATCAAATCATTTTAAAAAAAGAATGCATTCTTTACACTCACGATTAACAAATTAATCTTTACTAGATACTTACAGTAGTATGCAGCAAACTGCTACAACCACAATAAAATTCGATGCCTTCATCGGTAAATTAATTCTAAAACTTTCGACTAGAACCCCACCCATACGTCTTCAAGTCCAAAAGATTTAGCTTCACGTTGGTTTCTCGTGTAACTCCACCACTCAAGATTTACACATGGCTGAGACTTGATTAGATTAGGTCTTATGTCACCTCACCTGAAACAAACCATTTATCAATCAATCAATTTACGAAAAACCTTAAGCTTGTATATATCTTTAATCTTAAAGTATTTATCTTTCTTTACCTGGCTGACTCTTCTGGCTCCTGATAAAAACAAGACATGCTTGAAGCACCAAAGTCTATCCAAATTCCTCATTTACCACTGGAACATCATATCAGTTAAGTAATCACAGCAAACAAATGTACCAAAAAATCACAAGAAAGAACAGACTAAACAAATCCACAACAAATGCTTTAAATCGCCTTTAAACCAAACTACGTAGTCATCCTCATGGTATGACTAATGATTGACATGGAGAGATGTGATGTGGTTAAGACTGTGGAGGAGTTTCCTTTTTTAATCTGATTTATTTGAATGTACAGCAAAAAATGAAAAGTAGTTTGTATTTGATTTAGCTGTAAGCTGCAGATACACAGCTGTTTCCATTCACAAAAGCATTCATGTGCTCTAAGCATTTGCTACACTCTACAAATACAAGTGGACATGGCCAGCCAGAAGTAAATGCATTTTAATGCATATACCATACATACAGTATGTAGTAGATCCTGCCGGGGTGCTTTTACTTTACATACATTTAGCATTTGGTTTTGTCCAAGGCAAAAGCGGATACATTCACAAATCAGCTGATTATTCCCGAACCAGGTAGTTTGACTGGGTTATTTCGTGGAGTCAATTCAGTTCATCTGATTTAATTTAAAAAAGTAGTTGCTGGTATTTTTTGGAAGAAGAAGAAGAATGACATAAGGCAACGTTGAAAAAAATTAATTACCAGAGGAGTTACGTACTTTTAATTTTAATTATCGATGGAGCAGGCTCAAGCACAAGCGCTCCAGAACCGGCTCTACTTTGTTTTGGAGCAGCTCCAGTCAATGGCTCGGGAGCTTCCATCGTAAGTATTTAAAGATGTATTTAATTAATTTAGGCTGTAAGCATGCTGTGATTAAGTTTATATTTGTGATTTTCTTGTTGAATTTCAGGAAGTATCAGCAAAGAATCAATCATGAGCTGTTAAGTGGTCTCGCAAACACCTTACTTCATGACACAATATTTGAGATTGTGAAGGGTCTCAAGGATATTCAAGATGTCACTGAAAAACATTTGTTTCAGTCTAGGCTATCGTTTCTGGAACAGCAAAGACGTAAGACTGGAATGACATTTGAGTAAACACCTGAATGAAATGTCTGTATGTCTGTGTAAAACCTTAAATATATGTTTTCCCTGTTTAGGTGAGAGACACTCGTTGAAAGAGAAGAAGGGTACCACTCCGGAGTATCCTAATGAGTATAAAAGACTTAAGCAGCGTCAGAGGATGGAGCAGAAACAGAACGATATGAAGCTTATCATGCAGCTGGATCAGAAAGTTAGTGACCAGCAGGTAATGATGGAGAAGGCTGGCGTACCTGGTTTTTATGTGACAAACGACCCCTCCGAAATCCGATTGCAGATGTACCTCTTTGAATTCATCTTCAGGCTTAGTGAAATGCCGTTGCCGGTGATGCAAGAGGATGATTAAATAAGACTGATTGATATTGTAATATTGATATTAATTTGTGAAAATTCTTAATCTCACTCATATTAGTGGTTAGTATCCTCAAAATATTATATGTGCATTTTGTTAAAAACCTAAAAGGTAATGAGAGTTATCAGCAGCTAAAAAAATAAACCAGTTTTTAGCATTTAAAAGTAGAAAAATTTGTACAAATTTTAATGACTGAGTTTTTGGGTTTATAACATTGCTGTAATACAGTTATATCAGTAAGTTGTGCGAAATTGGATAATTTTGTAGGCTCCAGATTGGTTTACTTGAAAATCCAAGTTACATAGGACTGGACGTAGTCGTACATACTCGATAACATATTCTTAATAGCTTGAAATATTCCAGTGGCTGGTTCACCTGCAGTTGGTCCTCGGACAACCAGTGCTCGTAAAGGGGTGAAATAGTTGACAATCATTTGAGCAGGGGCATTAAATTGCTTGTAGTGGTTCCAAAACTTGCTCCAGCCACGTTGTTTTGTCACGTGTTCTAAATATGATGTGTCAAATAGGACAGCCACAAAAATAGGAACCAGAATCGACCAAAAACAGATAAATATCAAAGTCTTTACAGTAAGCAAAATTGCGTAGTCCCACCCTGAAGCTAAAAAAAAGAATTAGATAAATTGTTAGTCTTTTGAATAATTTTCAAAGATATATAGATGTACTGAATCAAAACGATAATTAATGTAATAGGCATGCAGATTGTGAAATATTACCAGAGCTGCTTTTGTATTCTCTGTAGGAGAAGTCATTTTGAGTAATTTGAACACTCCGTCGACTTTGAATGAGGTTTCTGTTACAGTCTAAACATTTTATAGAGAGATACATTTTGATTTTTGGAAGTTTATTGAACAGGGATCGAGGGATCAATATTTATATTGTGTTTTGTACTACTTACCGACTTCACTTGTTTGAGTTTGACTATCATGCTCATCAAAACTACTGGAGTCTTCTTCAAGGTCTACCTCAATGTTACAACTTCTTCGACGGTAATGGATTCTGGAGCTCTTTTTTCTGGTAATAAAGTCTAAAGGCAAGTCACTAGAAGACTTGTGCTGCAGAGCAAATCGGCGTAAGAAATCAATTACAAGTTCGGCTGCAACAACGCCTGACATTTGTTTGCTATCACGTTTCTTCTCCCCCAGGAAATCACGAAGTGGGCCGCGAAAGGGATTTTCAGTGATGCTGAGATACTGAAGGCGCGTCATGTTGCCCATGCTCAAAGGCAAAGTTTCCAGCTATGAAACAAGAAAAAATTTTATATGTGATTTTTCAGTCTGATATTAGTTAATCAAAACGCATATTTGCTTTACCAGATTTTGATGCAGATCAAGATAGACGAGTTCTCGCATGAGACCAAAGTTTTCTGGCAGTCTTGTAAGTTTGTTTCTGCTTAAGTCCAGCCTTGTCAAATTAACCATGTCAAATGCGAACTCATGGCTAAGGTACGAAAGCTCATTAAATGAGAGGTCCAAGCATCGAGGCTGTTGTCCTGCTCTGTACTTCTTGATGAGAGAGAGGGGAACAAATGACAAGGTACACAAGCTCAAGTCTAGCTTCTCGTTACTTTTCTGGTAACTTATTCTGTCAATCAGGCTGTAAGGTATGGAATCATCATCGACTTCCTGAAAAGAAGACGCTTCAGCAGTTGATTGCAATGTTTCGACAGGATTCATGATGAAATTGCAGCTATGAACTTAATGATTAGGCTATTTAGTTTGGTTTTTTTATTATTTAGTTTTTTCTACTACATCAGACTATGATTTTCACAATTTATTCAAATTCAATTGCGATGTTCAAATTTTACACGTAAAATCGTTACCAAAAGAAAATCTCATCCTAGGAAACAGCAAGAAGATATTTCTTATAGGCATTTATAATTTTTCATCCTAAGGAGTAGGGGCAAGGGGCGTCACTCAATCCAAATCCGACAATGCAATACTTCAGTAAAGGGGAATCATATTTTTGAATCCACATTAGATGCAAGTACTTACTTTGTAAAACTGAATACTGCCGTAATTAAATTTAAATAAAAATCTGGATTTTCATTCATGATTTGAATCAGACTTTATTCACTTTAAAACCACAATTTCGTCACTTATCCTTTATTTCAGCACTTGCTGCGAAAAAACGCGGGCAGATAAGATGTTAATGCAAAAAAGTTAGCTCTGATGTAGAATTAATCGAGTTTTCTCCTTGGTTTTCAGCTTGATCAGAGTATGTCACTTGGGATAGGGTTGAAGTTGTATATTCTAAGTTGGTAGTTATATTTGGCAGATGAAAAACGCTAGGTTCACCTTCAACTTTTTGACAATCTGCACTTTTGTTCATCCTAAGGCTCGATTTACACATTCGAATATGATTTTTTAATCCAGATTTGTTCTCGAATCGCCGTCGACATTTAGGACAGGAAAACGGTGTAATCATGTCGTGATTCTGCAAGTGTTTAGAACGAGTTGCCGGTGTTCGGAATCTAAGTGTACATTTTGGACACGGGTAAGTCTTTTTGTTGTCATTAGCTCGACAAAACTTCTTTATGTGTTTATTAAGGCACTTCTTATTTTTTAGTATAATTCCACAATCCTGGCACTGAAATATCGGCTGCTCCTTTAAATGATTTAGTTCGTGCTTCTTTAATGCCTTTGGCTGCTGAAATGTTTGACCACACTGAGAACATTGATACGATGGCAGAAGATAACTTAATGGGTCCTTGGGTTTGTCGCGATTTCTTTGCTTCTGAGGGCGATAGTCTTTGTATTGAGGATCTTTTTTCTCCTCACTGCTTAAGTGAGTCCACATGTGAAACTTAACTGAAGACTCTTGGCAGTAAAGAGGTCTTCCGCAGATTTCGCAAATTATAGCTGTTCTCTCTTCATGTTGTGTTTTGATATGTACTGGAATGGAGCTCGATTCAGCTAACAGTTTGTCACAGATGTGACACCTAAACATTCCCGAGACGCCTACAGAATAGTGAGAAATGCATTTATAACTAATACCTATTGAAAATAAATTAAATGATTGGTACAAGATTACCTAAATGAAGCTCCTGAATATGCTCTTTCATTTCCTCAATACAAACCGTAATTTTACCACAAGCACAACACGAATACGCTTCACTATCTGGTTTCTCAGGGCAGGCTCCAGGAGAATATTTAGTAACTTGCACTCCCTCTACCAACACGCGAGTTTTCGCTTTTGTGGCTCTTCTAATAATTTTCCTTTTCTTAGCATTTTGCGCTCTCAATATCCTTGACTTTCCGTTCTTAGTACCATGAGTTTTGGTCATTTTCCTTCTGAAATACGTATGTGGTCATTTTTTAAATATTTCCTTTCATGTTTGCAAGTTGATGAAAGATTATTATACTATCTATTACGTACCCAGTGTATTCCTCGTCCATTGTGTAATCCGGATCACTATTGTCCTCGTTCGACTGTATGTCACCGTCTCCAAACATATCATCGATATTATCGCTAAGGTCGATGTCTGACCGTAATCTTTCATTACTCTCATTTTCATCAACTTGCAATTTACTGGAGTCTTTATGCCAAAACTTGACTTCTCTCTCTGATGTCATTGAGCACCTATCTAGTTCATCATCACAGTTATCCATTTCACCAGTGAGGTCTTGGGCCTGGGGCATCCGATGAGGCTGAGCAAAATGATCTTCCTGATTGCCTTTACATAACTGTTCTAGCCTAGCCGACTTTCTGGAAGTATTTAACCGACTAGTTTCTCCTGGATCGCTGGCAAACATGTGGGCTGTTTTAATAGGTTCTACTTCAACTAAATCCTGCCCCATTTTCTTCCCAACCCGTATTTCTCTTCTCAACTTGAGCTTATTTCTGTAATCTAAAAATTAGATATTATACCTAACTAAAAGAAGAATCTACATTGTAAATTAAGGTATTTAAAGTAAAAACTAAACTCACTTATCAAAGCTTGTTTTCTAAATCCTTCAAACCGAACTAGAGATGACGATGAAGCATCATCAGCCATCCAATGGTCTATAATTTCTGCATCAGCAATTCGTTTTTCTACTCTTTCCACATTCTTAAAAATCATTGATTGAATCTCTTCCACTTGTTTGTACAACTCATTAATCTTGGTAATCTCTACAGAACAGGATTCACAAAACGAGTAAAATCGTGAATCCTCCCTTCTCGGGAACCAGTCCAAACTGCATTTTATATTCAGGTAGCAACACGCTTTACGAAAGATCTCCAAACTCGAACTTTGCGTCTCAGACACAATCAGCTCATCCCCACAAACAACACATCGTTCTCCACTAAAAGCATACCAACCATATACCACAAAATAAACATTCTCCCTTTTCATTCAATCTTATCTACGTATTCCATGAACACATACCTTTTAACAGTATCCTCTTTTAACGCCATCCCTGCAGTCCTCCCCACTTTCTTCTTAGTAATCGCCGACGACTTCTCCCCCAGCACAGGTTCAGCCTCCAGTTCCGCATCCGCCATGTGAAAGTCATCCCCACCATCCATACTATCCTCCATCCCCCTCACTTCGTTCTCAACTACCTAAGTAAACCAAAAGCACATACATACATTTAGTTCTTTAACCTAAACTGACTGTAAATAAACATCTTTATTTTTAACACAGTATTACCTGGCTCTCACCACCTTCCCTTCTAATCTTTTTCCCCTTACTCTTTAAAGGCCCTGAAGACTTTCCCTCCCCTTTAAGTACCCCCAACCTGAAAAACAAACAACATAAATTAATTCCCGAACATTTATCAAAATCATAATAACCATTTATCCAACATTTATAAATCTTACCCCTCATCACCATCACAAGTATGCTGGGCAGCCGACAGCTCAAATTTGCCATCCCTCTCGGTCACTCTTCCCTTACAAGGTCGCCGTTGACATTTCCAGTACTGCACACCCTGTCGAGATTTATCCCTTGTGTACCAATACGTTTCATGGAATAATTTCCCGTTAACTTTAACAGTACCTCCTTTCATTGTCTTTCCCTTAAAAGTTAAAAACTCTTAAATGTTCTGACCTGCCTGTCACAAATAACAAGCATGCACCACTTATTGCAGCTGAGCTGACAATAAGAACATAAAATGTGGGTGTTAGAAAACACAGGATATCTGTAATATAACACACAAAAACACATACACATATCATACAATTGCATTGCATATTGCATAATGCATAAACACGGGTACATAGCAATACAAGCTCAATGCATATGCAGGGCTGATGCTGATGAGAATCTCACGGTTCAAAATGCATGCCTGAAGCCGTGGTCTCTCGACGTCAGATCAGATCCAATTTTTTTTAAACGTTACGATTTAAAATCTCATTAAGAATCTGAAAGTGTTGGTCTAAAACACAAAATGTTCCACATTCTTCAAGTATATTCTACTAGGCATAGTATATTAAGTCAAATTGTTATGTTATAAATGCATTTAATTTTCATCTTAAACATACATTTTACACAGGTTAGCATCAGAGATGTTAAGCGGGTTTAAACGGGCTGGGTATGTACCCGTTTAAATACGGGTTTTAACGTACCCAACCCACCTGAAGTAAAGTGGGTTTAAACGGGCAAAGTGGGCAAAAAC
>JAHZNG010001778.1:0-10411 GCA_027744375.1 Orchesellides sinensis | reverse complement strand
TCAACACTGTAATCATCATCGTATAAAACATTAAGCCTCATGACTATACGAGCTGTAGAGTAATCAGAATCATTATCATCATCGAATCCAATCGATTCCTCTTTAGTTTTTTAACTTTTAACAGCAACTTTCCTCGTGCTATAGCCTGTTCCGTAATGAATTTGTAAATTATCTACAAAATTCTCCTTCATTGTAAGTAAGCTGCGTGCTTTATACTCATCATTGCCTTAGGATACTAAAAATAATGCTCATCCGCATTCATTTCGTACACCATCATCATCATCCAATGCAAGTTTGTATCTGTAAAATGCCACATTTGACTGGCTCAACGTCTCATTCACAGTCCAGCCAAACCTTTTGCTTGTTAACATGTCGCAGTGATCTAATCCGATAGAATGCTCATTGGAAATGAAATGGGTGGACAGTTCATATCAATGCACATATTATTCATGAATTCCTAACTGGTTATTTTCCTTTATACAAAATATGAAAACAGTATAAATAAGTTTTATGCATACATTGATACATTGTATAAGTTATAATATGTTTTCTGTTTATCTAGACTATTCGTGCCAAAGGAATTGATGCACAAAATAAGTGAGTAAAAGGTTAAAGCACGACTGTGTTATTTATACGGAGATATGCACCACAGCAAATGTTTTGGTTTTTATATAACCTAAAAGGATGGATTGATTTCGGTGAGTTTTCGAGTATTACGAATGAGTAGTTGAGAAAGGAAAAGTCTTCAGAAAGTTTTTTCTCTATCCAAACATCAATGTACAATTTCCCTTTTGAGTTAAGAAAAATAATTCCTTGTTGGAAAAAGCAAAAAAATGCCAGAAAACTATCAGCCCTCCAGAAGTATTTTTGAATATATGCAAAAAAATAGGCATAACATACAAAACAACAGGAAAAACTTATGAGTGAGTAAGTTACATATGTACATATAAGGGATCTAAGAATGTAAAGGTTGATTCCGATAGGGAGATATGATCCTAAAGGAAAAAATCTGAAAGGTCGATAATTCTCTTGAAAGGAATGAGAAAGATGAAATGGAGTATGGCAGACATGCAATAGGGCAAGCAGCACTGCTTTTTTGCTGATGATGGTGGTGTGGTGCGGTGGATGGAGAAGTGAGTGATTCTTCTTGTGCGAGAAAGACAAGCTAAACTTTTTAAGAGAGTAAGCTTTAACCAGAATCTTCTCACAGCTATCATCATGGTTCTACTGCTGTACCCTAGCTTGCTCACTGTATGACTGACTGACTTGTTGTGTAGGCAAAGGAATATTTATTGCTTGAAGGAGTAATATACTCTATATTGGATTTCTTTTTTGCATCCTGTTAACTTTATCTTTATTTACTTGCCTCACTCGCTATTTCATCGGTCATGTGCATAAAGGAAAAGAAGTTTTGCTCCAGGAGAAGAGAAGCAGCTAGAGAGAGAGAGCTCAAAAGCTAAGTCTCAGGAAGTTTTTTTTTGCTATGCATAAATAACATAACTACTGGAATATGAAATTTTATCTTGAAACACAACAGCAGCCACAAACTACTGAAGCTTAGCTTCTAACGTAATGTTAAAGGCTAAAGTACAATCGCATAATCCTTTGTGCATAGCCTTGTGATTTTCTTGTCATGTGCTATATCACCGTATATATGTTTGACAAAGCTATTAAAACTACAATATTTCTTTTCGACATCTGTCCACTTTCATACAGAGTGGTGTGGTGTAATGGTATAATATCGGATGAGCACTAGTGTGCTTTCATGCATGCTTACTTTTCTACTGACAGAAGAGCTGCCGACAGAAGAACAAAAGTCTTGATTTGCCTTCTCTCTTTTATTACAGAAAACTCATTGTGGTGCGATGGTGCAGCTTTGCTTGCTTTCTGGTTTGGTTTTTAGTGTTAAAATTTCGTGCTTGTCGTGTCTTCTTCTTGTCAGGTCCGATATATGCTGATGGAAAAAAACAGGTTGCTAGTTGACATTGCTTCTCGGTTGTCTGCTACGATGGCTGAAGGCAATCTAATGCTAAACAAAACGAGTACATATTTACACGTAACACGACACCGCAGAGTAAAGCCACGGTTTGTGTTGTCGCAACATAGGTAATTCTTTTTTATGGCGAATGCCTATCTACTTGCATTGCAAGACATATTTTTGTTACTCGTAGACGTAGTTGTAGATCTCAGCTTATTATTCAAATATAAAGACGAAAAGGCGATAGATAAACAGAAATTCTCTTTGTGTGCTATTCTCCTGGAAAATAAAACGAAAATATATTGACATGTTTATCAGGATCATGATTCAACTATCTCATGTCCAGGTCAAGATACGGATGCGATTTTCTTTTGCGTAGAACCAGTAGCTCAAAAAGAGATGAATATGACGAGAAGGAAGAAATATAATACCCACCAGAGAGATAGCAGCTTGGTATAAAAAATCCGACTCTTTACATTGCTATACGGAAGGGAAAGGAAAAGTAAGATTATCAAGGCAGAAAGAAGCATCATTTCTAAAATGCATGTTCTCCATCGCTCCTTTATACAAGCTGAATTACTCACCAGCTACTTCAACTACGCTTCCATTCTATTTCATTTCATTATTCATCTCCCCATAAAGAGAGCATGTAGGAGCGCATTAGTGCACAGTGCAAGCAGTATTTTAATAAACCTACTTTTTCCTTCACAATAATACAAAATGTACATTTATTCTTATCATGTCGTGATTCGTAATCACATCTGCCTTTTACTTATAAACATGCAATATATATATGTATAAATTGACAATATACCACATACACAGACTTAAGAACTTACAGAAAAAGACAAAATTTACTCTGGTAAAATAACTTTGCTTTCAAGTTTATATGCCAGTCGTGTACATAAAAGCATAACCATTAAGCATATAGTATGAAAGGTTCGCGCAGTGTTGATATGTATCATTTTGTTCTCTTGTTTTGGAACTGAAATGAATCGTGTGTGTCATTCTTGAAAACTAAACAAACTAGAGAGACCAGACCAGAGAGCCACCAGTCAAGAAGATTAGATGGGCTGATGCTGATATTTGTTGAGGTTTGTGAGTGAATGTGTTGTATAGTAGTCGCGTAGTTGATAATAACGAAGATGATGAATGCATACGATGATCACAAAGACGAGTTGGGAAAAAGCAAGAAGACCAAAAAGAAACACATTCTCATCGAAGATGATGAGGATGGTGAATGAATGTGATGTGATGATGATCCTCAATCCACAGGAGCAATCGAGTACCATGTCATCAAAGTAATAACTAGACAAATAAGCCACGCATGCATCCTAATTACGTCCAAGAGATGAAATTGTGATGGGATGTTGATGATAATAATGATACCATAATTTGCTTCGCTTTTGTTGAAGACAGAAAACCCATTGAAAATTATGTTTTATGCAAGTGTATGAGCAGTTGGCAGTCATACAACTGTATATATTATGTACTTATTAACTATTGTACTTTCTGCCTTTCAAATGACAAAAGATGTGCATGATAAATATGTATGTCAGTGCAGTTAATGCATTTGCACTTAACATTCCGCCAAGACATTCATTTATTTGAAGTTGATGAGAATGATTATCTGTGAATGTAATATCTGATAATCCCTTTTATTATTTTTTTCTATTGACTTTTTTGCTCGATAACAACAACTATTACTGTATGAGCTGGAAAACAGGAATTGCTTTGTTGGGGATCGTTTAAAAATAAATGAGTCAATCGATGAAGGTTGCACTCAATTGGAGATTGGATTAATTTGTTATGAATTTATTATGATTACCCATGTGCCTCCTTACTACCACAAAGCTCAAGGATCATATCAAAAGAATTTACAAACGAGGGCATGATTCCAGCTCAACCTATCACAAGAACTTTAATAATGTTGTTTTAATAAAGAGAAGATATTTTTTGTTACGTTACCGCATGAGTAAACAGTAATAAATTAATTTTTCAAAACCATCTGTTCCCCTTATAATACTTCTGTCGTTTGTTTAGGAAACGCGGAGTAAGGCTTCCATTCATTCAAATTACAATCTCATTTTTTGATTAAACAACTTCTTTTCCAGGGCGTTTCACGCTTGATTATGTATTTTCCCTTTTTATATGCAACATAATTTTTTTGGATGTTCCCCCAATTTCTGTACCCAGCATTTTTTTGTTATTTCTAAGGATTTATATCAGAGTTCGTGTACATTACAATTCTCACTTCACTTAAATAATGAACAGTTTAAATCAAATGTTTTATAAACTTATTTGCTTTTTCCAATCGCTATCATCGTCAACTCGTGCACATTATTATTATTTTATAATAAATGCATACTCAACATTATATTTAAAGAAAAAAAGTTGTTCGTTTTGCCCTTTCGTTCCTCTCTTTCAATACAGAACAGGAAGCAATGAAACATCAAACTTTTCAACTCACTTTCTTTCTTTACCTTTACTTCCTTATTTTTCCATCTGCCATGTCTACTTTTCTGGAATGAAAAAGATTTCTCCGAAGAAGTAAGTAAGAGGGAAGAAAACAGCTAGGGGAACCACATACATACACATGATTATTCTAGTGAAAGGTTACAAAGGAATTTTCTTTAGGATGGCAGTAAATTGCTCTTGGTATGAATCTGAGTGAGAGCTAGAGTATTTCCAGAGTTTACTGTTGAGCATCATCTTGGAAATAAAAAGGGCAGAGATAGGCAAAATAAGAAGGGGAAGATGAGTAAAACTCTGAGCAACGGGTTTACCATGTAAATACATCACATCACTCAAACTATTATGTATGTACACGAACTGCAGAGAAGCATACATAAGATATTTGTGTACATATAGCAAAGCAGGAAAAAGCGCTTGCATGAGAGTTTCACACAATTCGATCGGTTTCCCTACTGCTTCGACCACCCTTCTTTCTTTCCCTCTAAACGCTGTTATCCCTGTTTGTTATATGTATAACTTGCGTTCATAGATAGACATATGTATGTGAATATTGTATTCATAGGTTGCAGGTAGAAAGAATAGTATTTCTAGCCTGCACCAACTAACTCTCTTCCAACAACATTTTTATCTTTGACAAACACCATAATTGTGTATCTTTACCGGAGAGAGCAATACGAAACTGAAGAAAAATAAAAAAAGCAGCCAAAAGAGGTATGTGATGATCATCATATGCATACGTGATCATAGCATCTCATGCATGAATTCCTAGTGCAATAGAGAAAAGAAAAAAATCATAACATCATGTTTTTTAAACAAGGAGTCTGTGTCTGTAAACGTACCTACATTTATTATGCGTTATTATAAAAATACACAACAGAGTAATAGATTTTACAAATTATTTTGTATATTTACCCTGTGCATTTCAAGAGATGTACGTAAATTTTGATATGTTAAAAAATATGTGGAGGACGGGAAAACAGAATGAAAGAATGTAGCGAAGCATCTGACAAAAAAGGGGAAAGGAAGGAAGGAACCTTCAGGCTACCCAAGAAACACACATGCACAACGCAATCCTTATTATATTACCTATGTATATATATTATGTGTTTGAGAGAAATACTCGTAGGAGACCTGACTGACACTGGGAGAAGCAAAAGAGAAGAAAAAGTTCAAACCAACGTGAAGAAAGCTTCGACTCCACACCAACAACATCAAAGTACACATAATATAACGTATGGAATGAGCAAATGTCTGTACATACGAAAACTGATGTAACTCAAGCTTTGAAATCCTTTCTCTCACTAGTGCCTTTCCTAGCCCTAGTTTTTTCTTCTTTTTGGTGTCTTGCTGGTTGGCTACGCCACACCACTTCCACTGCCTTTGCTGGTTTTCACTTGGTTGGCAACAGAATACAGAGAACGCGTCTGGTTTTGTTTTTATGTAACAGTCCTCAGTAATACACGGAATATACTGCTTTAAGTTTGCGGTACACGGTAGTAGGCATGTTACGGAAAATTCTAAGGTTTTTATGGAATTTGAAGAAAATCTTTTGAATTTATTTTCTCCACTTTTCTTTTTTATTTTCTTGTGTCAATGCAAGCTCACAAAGCTCCTTCAGAATTGCCGAGAGGCTTTGTCACATTATTTTACGAGTAATATTGAAAGTTTCCTTTAGCTGTGTGTTAACAAAAAGCCCTACACCAATGCTTTTGTATAAACTCTTATTGAAAATATCAATTGCATCCGTAATTCATAAAGTTTAAGTAAATAATTTGCATGCGAATTAAAAAATAATAGTTATACATGTATACATAAACCAGCATAAATTTTCCACTTCTTTGACGAAAAAATTAAAATGTTTATGCTGGTCTATAATCAAAATAATGTCTTTAAACACGCTTGCTGTCTTGATTTATGTTATTCACAGATTTATAACAGCGACGATAATTACACTAACAGAAAATGTATTTAACTTCAGCTCATTAAAAGAATCCCTGCTGTGCAATAGCTGAATAAGTAGTTTCACTGGGTAGCTACGAACAGATAAAAAGACATAAGGAGCTGTGTAATGATGATCGCAAACAAGATCTCAAAGAAACCTACCATCCCCATCCTCACGATCATTATCGTTTAAGAGAACAAATGAAAATCCAATATATTATTATTACTGCACCACATATTACATACGTATATAAGTAGAAGTTGCCTAGCCATAACGCATTCCGCTATTATACATATGTATCTTATACAAAAGTAACACAATGGAGTGACTTCATTGCATCTCTCAAGTATAATAATATGCTGAACTGAAGTATCATTCAACAAGAGCAATATACATTATTACAATGCACCACCAAATATAACATCTAGATAGAGATTACATATAAGATGGTAAAGAAAAGGATGAATTATAATAACATGAGCCATCATAAAGCAATCTGACATCAGCGTATGAAAATACGAACATGAGGATAATGTGGTGTGCTACATCCATGAACATGGCTATCACAAAAGGCAAGTCTATTCACTCTGTTCCGAAGCACAGACAACCGACAAGGTCTGTGTGTTAGCATCCTTCGTTTTGTCCAGGGAAAACGGTATTGTACGGTGCAACGTTACATCATCCCATGAGAAAGCTAGGGAGATTTTTATGAAGGAATAGTGGTAGTTTGGAAAGGTAAGTCGTGATTTGTAGGAAACGTAGTGTGTAGTGATATGGCTTCTATTTATACTTCAGGCGTATGAACATACACATAGAGACAATCAGTTGTATCATATAAAAGGAGCATACCATACTCTCCAATGTTTCCATTCCAGAAACTCACCATCATTGACGATTTCCTTAGCGTTTTTCTTTAATTCATATTCAGAGTTCATGCATCTCTCTTGCCTTGCTTTGGTAGATTTAACTTATAGATGCTTGCTTTTATTTTTCCAGTGAAATATATAGTTTCAGGCTGAATGACCACACACACACATGCATCATGCGCATGGCTTAATCGTTATTGTGGTGGATGCAGTGATGAAAACTGGCATTATTTTCTAGTTTCCTTTATAATATGGCTTTCGTTTCATGCTAATGAAAACGTCCCCTCGCATTATAATTCTTTTTCTTCTAATGCCAGGAAAGACTAGTTTTTCCAATGAAAACGTTCTTGATGTTTATGTATTGTGGGATATGGGATTCAGTTTGTGTAGAGGTGAGAAAAATTAGATCGGAATGATTGTAATATTTTACACATTATCTTTTCAATAATGCAACTGCAAGAGTCATGAGATATTATGTAGATTTTATATAGCTCTCACTTGAATCATGTTCAGTTCCAAGCACGCTTTCAACTTGTACATTGTTTTGGTTACGATTTCTTATAGTTGAAAATAGGATGGAATTGCCAAATCATTCTTGAAAACATGTTTAATAAACAATAGCATGAGACATTTGCCAAACGAAGGAAACAGTAGCTTTATAGATTCAAGCTTCACTGTCACATTAAGAAAGCCGCCGTGAATAACTCTAGAATGTTGGTAAATACGAGTGCCAGAATCATTATCCACTGAAGATATAAGAGGTCTGCTTACATCATCCAAAGCAGACCACCCTAACATACCGCACATCTACATTTTACAAAGTCTAAAACTGTAAAGTATTTGCTTTCTATCTGAAGGTGCATCTAAACAAACCTTTTCACATGACAGGAAAAAAGCCAGTAGGCAGACAGAGAGAGGTCTGTCTGTTGCACTGTTATCAAACATGGAGGCAAAAGGACATGGAGACCGTATATTCAGTTCAGCATACCTAATGGAAATAAATCTATATACAACAACGACTACTTAACTGATAGCATTACACTTACTTTGTCAGATACTTAGCAAAACTTCTGGTATACAAAAAGGCATCAGTATATATCCGTTAGTTCCTTCATTTCACCTCTTCCCTCACACTGCATTTATAATATAGAACAGGGCACAGTTGTGAATTAAGCAACATAAATATACTTTATTCAAAGTGCGTGAGAGAGTAGATATACACAATGGAGACGAGGCATCGTACTTTGGTTGGATTACAGTTCCAACAACTTAACGAGATAGGGGAAACCAGCTTTCATTCAAATGTGTACAACACACAATCCTTTTTTCTGTGTGCGTATTTTGCTTTTGACGGCTTGCTCAGCAGCCTTGTCTCTTTCCTGAAACGTCTGTTTGAAGTTGGATCAAGTGAGTGTATTGCATTACAGTACTGAGCGTTCTGTATAGTTGAGACAATGCGAAGAGAGCTTTAGGTACATTCTATTCTCCCTCTCTCTCTTTCCAACACGACGAGACACACAATTTTGAGAATGGGAAAAGGACTTAAACTTAAAAAGGCAGAGAGTTGAAAAGAGCTTTTAGAAACTCACTTGTTTAGTATCACTTCTTTAAATGGATGGGGATGTACAAGAGTGTATATAAACTGTACCAATATAAGAGCTTACATATTATGCATATATGGAAGTATAGGTTGTAGTTGTGTTGGTATTAATGAGGAAATTCTATACTTGGTCTCAACTCTTTCCGTTCGCTACTGTTTTGAGTCAAAATGCTACAGGAATAAAGTGCTTATTTACTCTTGCATTAATAATAGTAGCTTGTGTGAACAGGAGTATAGATATGCTATTATTATCTCATCCTTTTTGGTTGGATTCTAGATGCCACTTAATGAAATGCAGTTGTTGTAAGGTATATCTGTAAGAAAATACTTGTATGGCTTGTGTATTTTTAGATTTAATACTGATACTGGATGAAGCAATGTGAGGAAATTGCATTGCTAAAAAAATCTCAAACCAGGTTAAAAACTCTTGAACTATTCTGTTAACACTGGTTATAAAGCGAGTATGAATGAATGTACTTTTTGTATAGTCAGAAATGCACATAGTTATAATATGGAGATTTGGTATTAATGAGGAAATTCTATACTTGGTCTCAACTCTTTCCGTTCGCTACTGTTTTGAGTCAAAATGCTACAGGAATAAAGTGCTTATTTACTCTTGCAATAATAATAGTAGCTTGTGAGCAGGAGTATAGATATGCTATTATCTCATCCTTTTTGGTTGGATTCTAGATGCCACTTAATGAAATGCAGTTGTTTGTAAGGTATATCTGTAAGAAAATACTTGAATGGCTTGTGTATTTTTAGATTTAATACTGATACTGGATGAAGCAATGTGAGGAAATTGCTTTGCTAAAAAATCTCAAACCAGGTTAAAAACTCTTGAACTATTCTGTTAACACTGGTTATAAAGCAAGTATAAATGAATGTACTTTTTGTATAGTCAGAAATGCACATAGTTATAATATGGAGAATGTTGAGCAAGTGAAAACTTTTTCTCTCGAGAGAATGAATAAATGAATGAATGGAAAGTTGTGTTATTAGCAGAAAAGGTGTTATTTTCTTATGCTTTCCCGTCCTCTCAAGATAATTTCTTTGTGTAATGGGCTCTTTTACATAGTGTAGTAGCTAGAAAGAAAAAAACCTTTACCGCAATGCTACTGGTGAAAGTAGTGGTGTGTATGGTGGTGGTCTTGGCGGAAGTTGTGTCTGCGGTACGAGTAATATACTTATGTACATGTGTGGGTGCACATCATTTTAAATATTGTTTGAGACTTGCTCTGCAATACAATATAACAATGGCAGACAATAAAAATGAATAGATAACCAGTACTTGTGTGGTTATTTAAAAGTAATACTGAACAATGATTTGACAACCATTATATTATTACAAACATATTCTTCCCCTATCTTCTACTTTTATATATAAAAAACTCCAAGAAGAAAGGACTGCAGCTTTTAGTAGAATGGGGCGAGGGACGCTACTGACATCCTATGTGACAGAAAAAGCCAACCGTGAGCACTTGTGAATTTACAAGACGGTGGCTTTTGAGAGTTGGATAAAGATACTGAAATTTTTATTTGTATGAAAT
>JAHZNG010001777.1:0-23088 GCA_027744375.1 Orchesellides sinensis | reverse complement strand
TGGACAAAGTCAGACAATCCGAATATTAGAAATATGTATATTTAACATAAGTCTATTCCTAGAAACTATAGAAAAGTAGTCGTCAAAATGTATACAAATGGTTAATGGGATAATTTTAGTGTTGATGGAAAAAGTGGCGGAATTATGCTTTCTAATAAGAATACACAAAATGTATACAAAGGTTTCCAATTGAATGCTGCTTGTAAGTAATATGCAATAATACATATTATATTATTAGAGTATTAGACCTAAAACTTAGTTCAGATAATGTTTCCAAGAAGCAATATGATGTAATGTTACAACCAGATCACGTGGAGCATGCAAGAAAGTAATAAAAAAACCACCACACCTGCAATATAGACCTTCACAACTCTCTAATATTTTTGATGATTTGTTTAATACAAATGTTGCTAGCGACATATGTATCATCTGATGATTGTCCGTATTCCAAGCATTGATTTTGCCATAACTTGATTATGAGCATGCTTATTAACAGCGTGTTCCAACGAAGTAATAATTTGGAACAAGACCAATAATATCTTGATGACATGTGGATTCATCATCACCAAGTTTCTAATATTGCGCCAACCAAAGCAGTAACTTTTTTCTTAGTTTCTTGTCGCCAAAAGTTACGCCACTCGAATTACCTTCGCAGCTGTCATATGAAAATCGTAAGATTACTGTTTCCAGCGGTGAGTGGTTGGTTATGAAATGATGGCAATATAAGTCGAATCCACAAATGATTTCCAAGAAAAAATCTGATGACGACTCTACCAGGCACGAGAGAATATCTGACACTTGAAACTAAATATAAAAAATGAAACGGGAGTTCGTACAAGAAAGTGATAACTGGAATATATAGAATTTGATACAAAGTAATTTACGGAGAAGGCACGACTTGTGCGGTTTTCATATATAATCATGGTGGGATTACATTTCAACCTTGTTATTACAATCATATCCTCACTCAGATTGCAGAAGTTACAATGCTTATAAAAATGTCCAATAAGCAGGATCGAGAAAATTATTTTATGTGCAGTGAGTTTGCTATCAAAAATTTTAGATTCGTTTTTGCTTCAAGTCTACTTGCGGATAACTTTATTGCTGTTTGGTATGACAAAGCATAAAAAGAATTTTCATTGATTTAAATGATTATCAGAAGATTACGATGGTCATCACTATGCTTCGGTTTTAGCGATAAATGGGCTTTACTTCATTCACTAACATGAAATACGTATTCATGTTTGAAATATACTATTAAATATACATTTTCGTATACTGTATATTTTATTTTAAACTAGCTATAGCGCTAGTTGAAAAATGTCTTGATATAAAAACATATTTACACGTACACATAAAAATTAAAACCTTTGTATGATTACTACTACTCACAAACAAAGCCCGATTGCCCAATTCTAAATGTCGGACCGTATTGACCAGGATGGTACAAGTAATCATATCTGGTGGCCGTAGCTTGGAGCAATTTTCTTGATGGCGATGATGATGAAAAAACTTGCCTGCCTATTGAGAAACTAGCGTTGCACAATTTGCTGCTCAACTGGACAGTTGAATACATCCAATGAGAAACAGGATTGGATGAAAAATCCAGGGGAAAAGGGGAAGAGATGAGTTTAGGGTGCCTTTTTGTTCCTTATAAGTTATACCGAGGTTATGTACGTATAAACATATATTCATCCTATATGGCTACTTCTTATAAATACAAGTAAGGTAAAAATCTGGTATAGTGGTAAACTGAGGATCCCTTTTTATACAATTCAACTGTACTTCTCTGGAAAAAGAGTGTTTCTTGCGTAACACATATAAAAAGACCTTGACTTCAGGCTACGTTTTATACGCTTACGTTGAAACTGATGCTTGTAAACGTTCTCCCTAACTTTAGCCCTACTCAAGATCATCACTTTCCTTGTGATCTTTACACACATCATCCCCTTCACTTTTACACTCTGGCTCTGAAACCAAAGAATATATTAAAACCCTTCCAGTAAGCCGCATTACATGAATTACAGTCTTTGAACCAACGAAAGATAATTCTTCATTTTATTACTTCCCAGCAAATAACCTTGCATTCCTCAATTTCTCACATGATTTACATAAGAAGAATAAAAACTAAATTGCAAATAGACATTTTCAGAATAGTAAATATGATATTTTTCTCCATATCTCCAGTCCTTGGCAGATGCTATATCGTTCGCTGTCCTAAAATTGCCGACATCTGGAGTTTTAGTGGAGGGTGTAAAATAGTAGATTGCATCACAGCATTTATTAGAAAATCATTCCTTGGCTATTGAGATTTCAGACTGCTGACGTGGGCTAAAAATGAGGAGAGAATTTGGAAGATGTCTTTTTAATGGTGACTGAAGCATATGCGTTCTCTCTTAGGCTCTTGGGCCTAGACGGTATTTTTAGGACTATTTACTATTGTTTCCGGACTTTACAATCAAGTATTGGATTTTTCGAAGAAATTTTGATTTGATTTGCTGTATTGATGGTTGTTCAGCAAAACACAAAAATAACCGAATAACATCATCGGTTACTATTTAACAGTACATTTGTGTGTTTGTAGAGCATACGGCTCAATTTTGTGTACATCTGTTTTATGGCAGTTTAAAAGATACAATATTTCGTGTTTCAAAAAGATTATTAATGCTGGAAGAAGACATGTTGGTTTGCCTCTGCGTCAAAGGTATTTGTATGTTTATAAGTGGATATATGATATACCTAACGTACATTAGAACGCCATAGCTGATAGAAACAAATACTAAGAACTTAAAAACAATGTATAAAAATAAATGTTTAAAAATGTTAACGCTAATGTACATATGTGCTTAAAGAAGGCTATTTGTATGTAGCTAATTTTTGTTGAGAAGATTCAACAGAAGTATGTCAGCATTTTCATGAATTAAGTTTGAATGCTTACTGGAAGGCTATTTGTATGTAGCTAATTTTTGTTGAGAAGATTCAACAGAAGTATGTCAGCATTTTCATGAATTAAGTTTGAAAGTTTGCAAACATTCTTAATATAGTGGCAAAGAAACTTTGTCGGATATAAACAAAAGAATGATTACAATAGCTTTATGTTCCTATACGAGTTTTTACACTGTACTTAAAAAATAAAAGTATGCAAGATAACCCAAGTTACAACTAGCAAGCAAATATTTTGTACAGAAAGACTTAATAAACCTAGATACTTCAAGTGAAACAGTACTTTTACATGTCTAAAAAAGATTTTCCTCTGCACTGCACTTTCTGTAGATTTTGCTTTGGTAAACAATTGCAATTTGTCTTATTTCGGTACGTACACAGACGTCAAGCTTAAAAATGTAATAAAGTGTCAAGTGAAAATGCAAAGAGGTCGGGCTGACACAAGCAAATTTACCAATTTTGGCGGAAAAATTCGTATACAGATATTTTGTTATATATGTAGCTATTCAGCAATGTTACTCAGCATATCACATCTTCGCTAAGAACATGGAAGAATGTAAGAGTTGTAAAAGAGACAAATTGGTCCGAGAGGAGACCCTTTGAAATTTAATAATGACTGGTGACATCCCAGTTCGATTCACCAGCAATAAATATACATATGTATGTACACAGTTTACGACTGAGAACTTCATACAAAAAAAATTTGAGCAAACATGATATTATTCTCATCTCACTACGTTCTCTCCACCACATAAAAACAAATCGTGAGTTTTCATTTCCGTCTTGTCACATTCAAACAATACAAGAATTTGCTTAACTCAGGAATGAGATGAGAATTTCAAGCGTGATCATCTTTTTTACACTGCCAGAACTCTGCTACTTGTACAAAATACGTATAGAGTTTGACAAACTTATCATGGCTTTTGCGTTTGAGGAAAGGCGAATACCCAGATTTGTCACCGTCAAATCGCATCACTGCGCCTTAAAATTTTCCCATCGTCCGTCGACAACTCAGCTTTTCTCATTACAAATTATTTTCTCTCTCTTCCCGTCACGTTTATTATCTGCCTATTCGATGAACATACATGCATACAAACGACAAACACCAATCTCCATTACAATTTCATTCATACTTTGTTGACGCAGATGGAGAGGTCTCATTTTCAAAGGCAGTCGAAATTGAGCCACTCAAGTGTGATATTTGATGGTAATTGAAGTAAATGGTCTCAATAGGACACCAACGCTACATATACATACATAGGAAAGAAACAACAAATTGGAAACTTATACCTAAAAATGCTTAGCGCGAGAAAATAATATAACACAAGTACCAATTTCGGGCATCTACAATAAACACAGTAATTTTTCTACACTGCTCATCATCCCTATTCAATTCACTTTATTCTCGTAAGATGCATACAATTCTCTTTCTCCTGAGAATCACATTAGTATAATTTGGTATATTTCCAGATAAATGCGAGAGAGTGAAATGAATCCGGAATGTCAATGGATATATTGTTATACGTGCTTTTTCCTCTTTATACAATTACTATCCTACTGACGGTTTTATCTTGTCTCATCTCCCATCGTATATAAACGCAAAAAATACAGTCTCAAGAGCAAATTTTCTATTTTTCCTTAGCTTTCCCTGACTTTTCACTCTCACAACTATTTGGTGCTCTGCCCTTCCCTCCTCTGATACGCCTGTCTGTCAGTGGAAACTCAATTCAGGGAGAAAATTGCATTCCAAACATTCCAGGCGCTTGGCTAAACATTTTCCTTTTACCATCACCACCATCATCACATCACACGAAACATCATTCACGAGCAGTAGCACTTCATTTTCTGAATGAAGCATCTACGCTGAACTTTCTATATATAAAGCAATCCTTAGGTGTCTCAACTACAAGGGTGTTACGGGTTGTCAGAATGAATACAAGGAATTTTCTGGTGTTATGTTGCATGATAACCGACAAGCATGGTTGGAAAGATAGAACGCTTTTTCTTTTGCACTTCTTTTTAGCTTTATTATCTTTCTCTTTCATCCTTTTGTACATATTTTTGGATTTCCTGCCTTGCCCTCTTCCTCCTACTATGGATGGTCGTGTTAAGTTGGGATTGAATTAACTATATCATGAAAAACCGTCTCTACATGATTGCGTACCTGTACCAGGCGTAACTTTGTATAAAGTAATATAAAGAACATGAGTCTCGAGGACAGAACTATTAATCCATCCCATTTTCCCATTACGCCCTTCTTCATGGTTCCATTTTGTCATGACATGACTATCAGCAATGCATTTTGAAGTTCGACAATGTACTGGTTACTTTCTATATTACGGTGTAGACATGCTTGCATCCTGTGGCAAGAATTATTTCCAAGTATTGATCGATTTCTCCGGAGTAAAATAAATGTAAAAAGAGAAGTAAATTATAAAAAGGCTGCATAAAGTGAGTCACTCTTTCGTACCACGTACCACGTCTATCTACTTTCCGCTCGTGAAATGTGAGCTATACATGAAAAAAATTGGCAAAAGGGTGGGTCGAGTAGACACGTTAAGAAATAAGGATTTCGGGTTTGAAATTCCAATGAAAGCCATTTCATTTGACTTTATTAGCTTACTTCTGTTTTATATGCTATGGTATTTTCTTATTCGCTGCTTTCAGTTTTCAATACATTTTTATTCCAATTCCAACCCAATATCCCTATTTCTTGTGGAATGGTCGTTTCATGATATTATCATAGAATGATCTAATAAAGTAACGAATTCATTCGTTTAAAAGCAACGGAAGCGTAATATGCAATTCTTTTTCTACCTTTTGACCAGTAACAGGATTATTGGAGTATACTAAAAGAAAGCATTGAATTCTAGTTTAACATTAGTATAGTAAACGATAATCACGCGACGAAATGTTTTTATTCATATCATTGAAAGGCAAACCTTGAGATTTGCTCTATCCAAAATGGAGTGGTGAAAATTAGAAAGCTACAATTTTTACATGGTATTTTTATGTATGTAAGAGTATTGGATTTGTTGGTTGCACGGAAGTACCTCTTTATCTGTATAATCTACTATATTAACCACACATGTAGAATCAAGAAGATTAACTGTATACATATACTTTTAAGACCTAAAAAATAAAGGAATGCATTTTATATGTATAGAGAACTGCAGTTGCTCGTGCTTGAATGACTCTCAGAAATGTAATGTGATTCCGATCCAATCCAATTCAATTTATTTCACTTCAATTCCCTTACAATCCAATTCACTCACACCCCTGTTGTAAGTATATTCATATTAACCATACACCCATATATTCATCAATATCGAATCTTTGAAATTCACAAAATTGCCAATCCCGACTAATGCTCTTTTACTTTGATCATACTATTGAGAATAAGCTATACAAATGTGATTAAAAGGCATTCGGACGTCAGAAATGAGATCATGTGGCAACTTATTAATTGATATATACGTCAGTGTTATCTAAATTTAACAAATTTATAAAATTGTTTTTATTGTTAAAAAAATTAATGATGTGGGTTTTATAAATATGATTGGAGCATATGAATTTTAAAATTTAAAGCTAGGAGACAATGCAATGTGTTCACAAAGACAACTTAAATACATGGTCATAAGTTCACAAAACAACTGCTGCTGAGGACTAATGGCTACATGAGGACTAGTTGAAAGGAGACCATCACTCACATTTTGCATGGCTGAAATAAAAATTAATAACTTTATCTTGATGTCCATTTGAAGCATTGCAAATTCTCGCATCATTAAACTACTCAAGCATGCCGTAAAACATGTAGAGACATGTACACCTCATTAAAAATTCTACTTCGCTACACGTTCATTGAAGAAGGAAGATGAGCAAGCATTGTATTACAACTGTGAGCATTTCATTAGCCCTCAAGCGTGACACACATTATTAATAGCCTTCCTTGTTGACAGTGACAATTTATGAATAAGTGCGATGGTTATTAGCATGAGCAACAGAACATGCAAAATAAAAGTCACGTTTCTTTTTGTCTTATCACTATATATGTACAATCACAGTCATTACATGACGGATAATGATGTACATGTGTAATTACTTCTGTGAACGTTAGAAATGTAATTGTTGCGGTTGTTGACAATAATAAATATACTTGCCCAAATTGCAATATAACGTTACCCCAAATTACTACGTGTCAGCGGTACCTATCAATTCATGAACTCGTACTTCACTTGGTGGATTGGAAGATAATTTAACGTTAGATTGCATAAATACAATAAATGTAAACAAGATTTCTGATAGTTCTAACAATCATAATTTGCGCCTTTAAAGGCTCTTCCAAAAAACTGATTTTACACTTTGCATATGTTTTGAAGATCTGTGAAATTCTATTTTAGACATTTTAAATTATGCTGCTGCCTTTGTAAAGAAAAAATTAATTAAAATTACCCACTTTCCAAGATTTAAATATTCACACAGCATGGAAACATATACACTATATTTTCAAATACCTCTTCTATTTTCCTGGATCGACAAGACATGGAACGTTTTTTCCCTCTCGTTGATCAAGCTGTGGTTACTCTGGCTAAAACCAGGTTTTCAATTAAGATTGTATGCATCCCTATGCATGTATACATCTTAACTAGAAAATATTTATGCAATTACTGCCAAGTTACTCAACCTACCTCTAAGAAGACTGTTTTTGATGAAAGCAAAAACCGAATTGTTTGAAATGAAATTACTTGCCGAACCACTTTTGTTTCGCACCAAAAAACGTGCCACAAAACAGCTCGTTAACAAGATACATAAAAACTCAGACTAATCTCAATGCATAATCTCTCACATCAGCAAGCTACATATATTAGCTGAATATTTTTTCCACCATGGTGGGATGCATAATGAATACATAAGCCGAATTACTACCGTAAACTTTACAAAAAGCTTCCCAGCCTGTTTTAATAGAACTCTCTGGGGCTACTCATATCTACCAAGTTGAAATAAATGCTAAGCATTACAGATTTACAATTATTGGAGATTTTACGGAATAGTGCAAAACAACAAGCTGGAAAAAATCGGAGGATTGTTTGTTGGTCTAACAAGGTATAACGTATTAAAGGACTATATTTTTTCCTAGTCCGGTTTTTCCTCGAGTACTTAGCAGTTAGCACCATGAGTATTGGCAACAAGCAATCCATCCAACGCGTCAAAGAATGTTATTGCTATTGTTTCAAGTGAAAAGAGCTGTTTTCCATGCATTGTTGTGTGAAATGTAATCCAACAGGTCAGAAAATCCCTTTTATAAGCATCACATGCTTAGTTTTTCATGGCTTATATACATCTTCCACTCTCCGCTTGCGGCAACTGCCATATTATCAAAGGCAAGAAGAAGATATTTTATTTTGCTCTTCTATTCTTGTTGTTGGTGGTAGTGGTGCCAGAAAACACAAGTCAATCGAATCATCATCACGATATGATATTACGATGAAATTCATGCCTCTTTTATTTTGTAACCTCTTGATTTTCCGACCGACACGGACGGCTGGCTGACAGGTGGTCCTTCTTTTGCCTTTATCCACACAATACCACATCTACTCATACATGTACACATATCTATCGAAAAAGCACAAAGAAGTTGTAACAACAATATTCACTTCATTTTTTATTGTTACCTCGTCTGAACAAAACATTTAAACACATTTAAGTATTGATGTCATCATAAAAATATTTCGTGTATCGTAATACATGCATAATGGCAGTCATGATTTTACTTCACACAACATTATCCACCGTGAAGCTTTTCACCAGGTGACTGACTCGTTGTTTTAACCATGATAATATGCTAATGCATAATGTAATCACTTTTTATATTTGCATACTTAGCTCTCATTATTCCAGTATTTTTACTCCTTGCTTCCTTCTGGGTCTTCTGATGTGTGTGTGTGTTTTGTATAGCGTGACTAAGACCCGATCTTATTTGCATATTTTATAATATGAATTTATATGTGGAGGCCTCTATCGCAACCCAATCCTTTTTTATAAGCTTTCCTTTCTGCTAGCTTTCATTGCATGTTTTTCATCATCATAAATGATCAAGAGATTGGGTTTGATAATAATGATGATTATAAGAAGTAGTGTGGTCGCAATCTTTTGAAGAATGATTGAAATCTTGTTTGGAGCATAAGTAACATGTAATTGTGGCAGCTGACAGGGATCTGTTGGAAACTCATTAGTAATATCTTGTGGAATCTTTTATCATGCATTTCTCTTTGTCATGCAGTACATTTCACCGAAACGTGTACCAAAATATATGAAATTTTTGTAAATACATCTTAAATACCTGCTGTTGTCTACAATCTCCAGTAAATATAATTTACACATCTGTTACAGATATGCATCTTGCCAGTTATAGTCTGTGAGATTGTGGCTTCTGAGAAATGTATCTTGAGCGCTAATTATTATATTAATTTGTAGCTTGAGGAATCTTTTAGAATCTGTCCTCATCCTCAATTTACCCATGTTGCGTCCTCTATCCACTTCCTTTTGAAATACTGTTAGCAGTGATAATATTTTAGAAAGAAAGAAGTCAAAGATGAGCGTCAGAGCTGGTAAAGGTAATCATGGACCAAAGTTTTTATGAAATGGTACATGTAAGGAATGAATTTATGTGTTTCTCTAAGCAATAAATGCATTCCTATTCCAGTTAATAGTCGACAATGCTGCTGTGAGGCTCATAAGTGTTACTGAAGCTCTGTTTTGTTACAACTGCTCCTTTAATTTCCTTCCATTCGTAATATTAAGGTGATGATGATATAGTGGGTTGTTAGGAAAAGGGAGCCCACTGTTAAGCAATGAGTTTCAGTGAGATGCCTATTTTGAGCATCCCAATCCATCCACCTAGTCTCCCTTGATGNCCTAGTCTCCCTTGATGTTATGTTACCTGCTCTATCAGGCGAAGGAGATTATTACACATTAGGAAAGAAAAATCCAAGACCACCCAAGTTGTTGGTCGGCTAAGTCGACTAAAAGGAAAAGTATGCAGGCATTATACAACACTATCAGGAGAAGGAAGAAAAAAGAGGTGTGTGTGTATACGTTATTTTCTTGGTTTTCTTTATAATAATCAAGTGCACTAATGTATTCTTCTGAGAAAACTACTATATACCTCACTAACGAGTACGGAATTACAGGAGAAGTAAGCGGCAACCATTTTGTTGCTGGAAAGGAAGCTCAACGTGTATACACGTACTACAGATATATGTATGGGCACAGACATTAAGACTGACTAAATAGTATGTTTTCCTGTTTAGGATAACTTTTTAGTTTTATATTTAATCTTTGTGTAAGTTCGAAAGTATAAGGAATAGGTTGGTCCCTCATTGTACCAACAAGAGAAAAATATACCGAAGGTGTGTGTCGTCTACAATGCATACGAGTTAGATACATGCAGTAAACCATGAATAAAGAGTTTTGGAGAAACAAATTGCTTGATCATCGTGCTTTCATCTTTCTCTCATTCCATTTTTATTACAAATTCATGGGAGGTGGGAGGGACGGAGGAAACCCTGCTGGAAAGGAGTAATGATAATGGTGATAAATTTTCATGAAAGTCTATATTATTCAATTCTTTACACAAATATAAATTTAAACTTAGCGTTGATAGTATCTTTTAGACTAAAGCATTTCGTACACACAATGGCCCTGTGTATAATTTTCTTGGTCATGGTAAAAATTTAGTTAACGTGTAATGCAATCATAGTCATAGGTAGGTGTATAGGTAGGTCACCTATGCAATATTATTTGCTTAAAACCGTTTGTTTCATCAATTTTGATTTGTATATTTTATGAATTTAAACATATCCTTTACAGGCCAATTATATTATTTGATGTACATATCAAAACAATTTTCTCTTATAAAAGCTAATTTACTACTCAAAAGAAAAATTAATTTTGTTTTAAAAAGGCTACTCTTCTGAAGAAAATTGAGCGAAGCGAAACAGCCGTATCGATTTAACATTTTAAGTAAATGTAGATGTCAGTTTTGATAATAACAAAATTAGACAAAATGACTAGAAAACACAACAAATGGACATTTCATCGTATTCTCCCGAATTTTATGCAAAGCCTTCGTTTGTACATATGTACGATTGTCGTACGAATATTAATACCAGCAAGAAAAACATGAATTTTAAACGTAGGGTACATATTGCAATAAAAAGTCTGAGAAAGACAAGTCAACTAAATAAGAAAATGTTGACGATGTAAACCTCACTACTGGCCGTCACCGTGAGCAATTGATATATACGGTCGTCGGACCGGCTACTGTTATTACACACAAAACTCACCATTTTTATGCAAATGTCTACATTTATTTTCCACGCATCACGTATAACAATTGATTGTATGCATACTTGACATGAGTATACATACCCGATATTATAAAGTAGTATAAATAAAAGTTGATGGTTTTATTTAATATAAAATTTTGAACACTTTATAATGGCTACATGTGAAAAAATTGCTTACCTATGTATATATACATTACATACGACATATTAGTGGCCATAACTCACCACCCCTTCTTCCATTTGCAAATAGTAAATGATTCATAGCCTTCTGATGATGGGAGCAGATGAAATAAATGAATAAAAGGTGGGTTTTTATTAAGCATTTTCGTCAGCATGAAAAACATCGCAAAAAATGTAAAACAACATGGCCCTTCTTCTCACTCATTCAGTAACTCTGTCTGTGTGTATGAAAATGAACGTAAGGAAACAATGACTCTATAAAAATCATCACACCCTCTGCTTGGCAAACGAAATATATTCATTTATTATGCATAATATGCAACAACCATAACCATTCGTATGTACCTACCCTACCTACCTTACGTATGTATTTGTGTGCATATAGGTATGCTAAACCATCCATATTCTGCCAACTAACTTCCCGTCTTCCATTATTCTATAGCATTTAATACACAGCAAGAGCCGTAGAAAAGGGCACGTACATTTTTAGCTCAAGTGAAATAATAATAATGTGTTTGCGGACGGATTGAAATGAAATGGCGTGCTGTCAGGAACGTGTTCACCTATTGGCGAATAGTAAGCTGCCAGTGAAATGGGCAGGGAAGTGGATTCGTGAGCACAGCTTTTTATTTCGGAATAATCAAGCCAGTTCTCGAAATTTTTTTGTAAAAAATGAAATGTAAGCTTTTCTTGACAGCGAATAGCGTACAATGTAAATCAATTCACATAAAAATTAATTGCAACGCCAATATTGGTTCAGGAAATCCCAACATTGCACTGCTGTATACATAAAACTGATCTATTCAAATCTCTGATTTTAATACTCTATGCGAGAGTGTATTCGGATATTATTTTGTAAGGCGAAGACAAACAATCAAAATTCTATAGACTTTTAGTACAAGTTTAAGCAGCTAACTTTCAGACAACAAAATTCTAATAGGATTTCCCGTCTTCCCGTTCAATAAATCTTAAAAATTATTTTAGCATGCGTTGTTGATGACAGCTGCCGACTGCAAGTAGTACTCCATTCTCAGTAACTGACAATTTGCTGACTGTTGATTGCCACATGCACACAATGGCTCAGTTTTCAGTTGATTGTTCACTCTCATAATTGTTTGTAGAAGTAGCAGCGGTAGCCAAAGCTTCTCATTGTTGTTTATGATTACTAAATACAGATGATTACTCATAGGCGTTTGTATATTGTGTACATATATATGAATTGTGTTTACATGATGCAAAGAGCTTTTAAAATGACAAAAATGATAACTTGCGACTCGCCCCTTTTCACAAAATTATTATGATGCATGTGCATATGTACATGAAATAAATTACCTTGTGTTTACATTCCCAAAAGGGTGTACACAACATAGCCTGTTTCAGATTTATTGGATACATACGCAGTAATGCATGAGCGTAAGGCAAAACTGTGAATATAAACACAAAAGCAAAATTGATAATGTGTTAGTGATTCAAAAGGTAAAAGCATTTGGTGACGATGAAATATGCGATCGCTGTTTACGAATCAAAGAGGTTCTCGCACTAATACATTAAAGACGCACGGAAACATTTTCTAACCGTCATGAGGAGGAAACTGGAGGAGATGCGTTAAGTAAAATATATGCATTTACCTGATAAGTATTATCCAGATGCTTACCTACCAGGGGGCGGACACGGTTTACCGTATTCTTTCAAACCATTAGATTTGCTATATCCATGCATGTATAGTATATTGAACGAGGTGAGAAGTGAAAACGTCTTTTTCAGAAAGTGCTAAAAAGCATTGAATTGTTTAGAAATAACTTTCATGAAAATCCAATCCGGACGCATAATACCATTACATTTCATCCTGATGGAAAGAGCGGATGTGAATTATAAATGTGCATGTGACTTATGTATTTACCATTCTATTCTACTCCACACTCCATTACCACTGATGGATTTAGATTCAATGCTCATAGAAGCGTTTTCAGTTCTCTTGATAAATTGCTTCCATATCGGATGAATGTAATGATGTATGCAGCAAGTCGTAAGGCTGTCGACAAATTGGTCGGGGTTTTCATTCTTTGTAATGTTATGTCTAATCTACTTACCATAAGTTATGGTTCTTTTCGCAGCAAACATGTATGCATATGTACATAAAACAGATTTGAAATAGACTTAGTTCTATACCATTGATTTAAGATGGCAACTGCAAATACTGGTACTTTGGATCATTGTAAATTATCCAATAAAATGATGCAACAATTAAAACCCAAAGTATTTTTAGGTTTATTTTTGAAGCACCAATTAATAATCGGAATCTTTTCGCAAATCTCAAAAATGTACCCTATAAAGTAAATTGGATACTGAAACCTAAATTGTATGCAAACCAAATCAAGGTATCTCATCAAGCTGCCATATTAAACCAAAACTCATTAGAATAATACAAATACGGTACAAAGAGTTAAACCGCATGTCATACGATTATGCAAGTTGCTGCTCTAAAACTTGACATCATTCCCCTAGGATGCGGATGCATGTTTGTGACACAAGTTATCTTGAAGAGACAAGCTAGCTGCCAAATAATACTAGATCATCTTCTGCACTTTCTTCAATAGAAATAATAGAATTCCAGTGGGCTTTCTGGAAAAACAGAGGCAGAGACCTACAAAAGCTGAAAAGTCAAAATATTGACGCTAAACTTCCTTCTGTCATGTGTAAAACCACGTTACGTGCCCTCCAAACGTACGCTAACATTTTTCTCATTATATTTAAAGACTTCAACTGAACTCACCTGAAGAGGGTGAAATAAATGCTTGTTGTGATAAGTGTACAAAGTTGACAACAGGAGCAAACAACACATCAAGTGATTTACAACAGGGTTTAGTAATATCTTACAATCCTCAGAAAGAGACCGCTCCCTCAAGATCACCCAGAAACTTTCACGCAGTTGACAACACTAATCGGGACTCACCAGTCAGATTCCTATTGTTGTCAAGATTAGAAGAATTTGAGCTCGCAGCGGTATACCTAATTCCTAAACGTTTATTATATGCTTTATGTGAATGAGTACAATATAAGGTGGTTCCTCTTCTCTGCTTGAGGACCCTTAGAAGGTAAACAATACTAATGATACTTACAACTAGTATCATACCTTATCTCTTTTCGTAAAAGGTAACAACACATTACAGCGCTCATGTTTTATACAGGGATGATGTTTTTTGCTTTGGCAAGTCACCTTTTTCTTTGAGCTGTATTATTGACTATTGGTAATTCCGGTGGAGCTGTTGTGACTTTGACTTTTGTGGCCCCAGGATATCCAAAGCCCATGCATATGAACACCTATAGCTTATTACCGAAACATGTACGTTGCAAGAATCTCCTCTTAGCTATTTACCCAACCATCATTTTTGGTAATTGCATATCATCATCATTATTGCTTTACAACCTATTCTTTCCAGACTTTCCTAACGCAGGTAAATGAATGCACATTCATCAACCAAATGCACCCATTCGTATCATGTTTAAACGCATATTTTTATGAATTTATGAGGTTCCCATGCGTATTTTCAGTTTTGTCGAGAGATGGGACAAAGCAATGACACACATACACTTTCCGTCACATTTCCAATGAAAAAGAGGAAAAATGCAGTGTCATTCTTGTTTTTACTGCGGTGACGTTCCCAGATAATAAATATAAATTTACATTAGGAATATTCATTTGTAAGAAAAACAGAGGTGAAAATTTGACAGCTCAGCTCCTGAGTTTTGTCCCATGTTTTTATATTTCATGCTTAAATTCATACAAACTATTTTACTCTAGATAATAAATTCACGGAATTGGCTTTGTTTGCTCCTGTAATTATGGAAGATGTTGGAGTTTTATGTTGTAGTGATTTCCGTGAGAAGAATTTAACTCTATTTGCTTGAAAGAGAAGTACAATATCTAACCATCCGTAATTGAAAATTCGAAAAATACACTTTATGTAATGCTATCTAAAACTAAATATATACAGCTGAATAATTTTCTTTTGTTGATTAACCCAGCTATTCATTCCCTTGCATTCTACTCAAATTACTTTGAAGGAGGCTTTGTAATAGGTTCTGTCAGTCAGACAGACCTAATTTTAGACAATGCGTTCGCCATATTAAAACCAATAGAATCGAAGCATATTACTTCACTTAACAAAATTAAATTAAAAACCAGAACGGATCAAATTGTGTTAAAGATAATTATAATAAGCTTAATACATTCTTTTATTTGATACCCATGCGCTCATTTACTTGTTAACATTTACAACGGAGACAATATTATCTCACTCAATACAATACAATTACTACAAACAGCCAATGACATGACAAAAAGTTATGCAAAGAGAAAATCTTGAGTATTTTAAGAACTAATTTTGCATTGTTGACTGCCCTCATAAAATGGCTATAACCTGCGTAGTTTAAAAATGAAGAAACATAATTTAGCCAGATATGTAACATTAGCTGCTTTAGCTAAATTGCAATTAGCTATTTGTACAAACAACAATAAGTACGTATAAAGGCTATAATTTAGTTCATACAAAAATGCTACATTGTAAAACCCAAAGTATACCAGATTGATTATTAGTTTAAACACTAAGTAAATATGGTTGGTGGGTACTGCTTTGATGAATTGCAATCATACAATAATCTAAGGTTTTTGACTTAAAGAAATTATAATGAAGAATGAGCTCCAGAATCATCAAAAATACTGTTGAGCTCACGAATCTTTGATACATAGACGTGTGCAAATTATCGTTACACTGGCTGATGACGGGATTGAATATGATTTGTTAGTGTCAACGGTAATTTAATTACAATATTAATAGCTGTCCTTTGTAAATAAACACAAGCATCAAATACATTATACAGGCAACAACAAAAGAAGGCAATTTGAAAATACCTTTTGTGCATGCCAAATAATTGTTAGCTTTAGCTTGCCAGTCAAGTTAGTAATTAATTAATGTTCGGCAATCTTGAATGGACGCAATTAATGAAGTGAGTTTTAACAATTGGAAAGAAATCGGCTTAATAATATCGATAATAGAATAGGATAAGATATTATTGTGTTTGATAACTACAACTTAGCAGAATATTAATTAATTTTTGTCAAATACATTAGTGAGCTAAATTTTAATACGATGTCCAGATAATGTCTACACATAGGATGATAACAGAAGTGCATACACAAAAATGCTATTACACCGAGGTTTTTGAAAACACTTTTTGAAAGCATGAACATGTTTTTAAAAATTAAGCAAGTTTGTGAGCAGTACCTTCTTATTCTCACCAAGTCTTACTGATTTAATAGAAAAGTTTTTGAAGTATACACAAACGCAAGGTACAAAGATTCAAAGACTCCATGAAAAATATAGTTTTATCAAGTACATAGTGCAGGAGGAGCAATGTGGCCTTGGAATGTCATATGCCTTCTCTGAAGTGATTTCTCATCTTGCTTTCTTGCCTGAGGTAGTTTTTGCTTTTTTAAACATCTCGTTGATGAAGTAGGGCTAAAGTACATTTCTATTTGAAGTTTTGAAGGGAGCAACATAGGAAAGGCCCACATGTAATTATTTTGGAAAAAAACCTTACCGGCCATCTTACTTAGAATGTATAATGTATAAAGTCTTACCTCTTACCTACGCTATTTAAAGTCTTAATGACAATTGCTTAATCCAATAGTAAAGAACTAACTGGTCAACAAATTAAAGTATTTAAAAACTGCTTCGTAATTTAAAATCAATAGTACCGCTATATGAATTTGTGGTATAATTTAAAATTAAAAACATGATGTTATATTGTATTGCGGTGAATCGTATCACGATTACGAGTACATATTATATTATAAATAAAACACTTGTAGAGTAAATTATATTATCAGATTTATAAGATCAAACCAATTATGTTGATCGTTCACATTACTGTTTACATTTTATTGTTATTACATGCTGACAGCAAACTCGACATCATTATCGTTGTTTCTACATTATGCAAAGTTGTAATCTCTGACTAACTTACAATAACGTCTTAGCGTGGGTGGAATAGTGGAAAAAGAAAAGCATACTCGTTAGGAACTAGAGCTAACAGAATGTTTAAAACCTTCAAATATAAAAAAAATTAATGCTTAACAAAACGGCCTTTATTATCAATACAGTTCATCTTAACAATCTTCATTATTTATCCCTCTAACTGATTGTAGGAGTGCACCTTAATGTAGGCAAGGCTTTGCCACATGACCTGTCATAAATAAAAGTAATTTGCTAATTTGGCGTGGCCGTCATGAATACATTTGAAAACTTGCATTGTAATACTTCCTCTCCTGCGTTGTATATTAAAAGTACTTTTAAGACTGAGACATCATGGAATCCTCTCTTTTTTTGTAAATGCATGCCAGAGGCAATAATGATCCACTCTGTTTGTTGTACGTTTATTTTTACAGCATATAATTTGCTCATGGTTGTTGTAACTATCTTGAATCTGAAATTCTTTATAAATGTTAGTACCATATATAATCTTACTTCACGAAGAACTCATTAGTCTCGTTATTTATTGTTATATTACGTTTGTATAAACTATTTTCTTTTCTTATTTTCTATCTACATAATAGTTACTATTTGCCATATTCAATAGGATTCAAGAAAATGTTTGCTTATTATGTTGACTTCAACTATCTTCAGAAATGAGAAAAATCTGCTGTGAACTAACTTTGTTTTTTATGCAAAAACCTACTCGAGAGAAGGCGTTAACAATAAAATCTTTACAACAATTGAACGAATGCAAATGCAAAAGAAACGTATTCACGCAATAAATGCATACCAATATTCGTATAACAAAATCAATATACCTAAAATGACATGTGAGGAAACCTCTTTTTTAAATGCATTTATTAAGTTAGAGGCATATTAAAGGATTCATTGTAATACGAATTTTAGTCTCAAATTTACAAAACAAACTTTGTTTCATTTGTGTTTTCTACTCGATGTTTATGTACATCGAAGGAGCTAAAATGTGGCCAAAATATACATTTCTTTACTTCTGACAGCAACAGAATAGAATTGTTTAATTCAAAATATAGCTAGGTAGCTTTCCATTAACATATACTTTATTTTACATTAAAAACCTGAATTAAAATGCATCATAATTTTGTGTCAATTGCTGTTGCATAAAAGTTTATACAAACTCCAAAGCTTTTTCTGTGCTTCCCTCTGTGTTTGGAAATGAGCACCGGATGTTACATTCTTGTTACAGCCCAGAAAATTACACTTCATCTTTAAATTATCAGCAATAACATTTAGTAAAATCCAGGTCCGACAAGTTAAGGCCCTTCCAAAATGCAACTCTTTCAGAGAATATGTTATCAGATAACTTTGTATCAGCATCCAGTTGATAAAGATGTTTTACACCCAGCATACTATCCACACGCGGAAAGTTGCGCTGTGATCCATAGGTAGCACTAGGGGTTCTTTGTCAAGATGAAAATACAAACAATATGAAAACCCATGATCATGCTAAATGTTTTTTCTACATACTTACGATAAAAAATGGAAAAATTCTAGTCACCCGTTATTGATGAAAGACGTCCACAACTTTACAACAGATTTGGAAACTTTATGAAACTCTCCCTCTGACGAATTGTGAACATTTGTAAAAAGTGGACTGAAAAGCATATCCAGTTCTGCCGCATGAGTTGCGTCTATTATAAAAGTACATACATTCATCAAACTGGAATTACATTACTGAAGCACATAGACTAGAACCAACACAATCTAATAGCAAGTTGATACATTTTTATAGACATACCAAAATTATACTGTAGAAATTGTTTTAAAAACCAACCAAGCTCAGATTGTATGTAGCGATTAAAGGTGTACAAATAAGGATAAGTTGGTGCATGTTTAGAATACAAATTTACAAATTGGAGAAAGGATGCAACAAAAAGTCTGTCCGAGTAGAGATGAGATAATTGTGTCAAAGTTGAGTTATCTCCCAATGAAAAGTTTGATTTAAAGTAAAAGGCTTGGATTTTATCAGATATTTCTTGAAGACGGTCTCGGGGTACTCTTTCATCAAAATAAAATGCTTGTGGAACAACCATACTCCAATTTGCTTCCAGGTTCTGACGATTAGTCACAGCAACCTCATTAGGCAATAGTAGCATAGCTAAAATAATGTAAAATTTATTTGAAAACTTCATAAATTCATGAAACTGAAATGCTGGAATTTGAAATCAACTTACGGCCAGCCCATATATATACACCTTCTTCTTTCACAACTCCAGTTAGCAACGGAACCTTGTTAAAATTTCCAGATGCTAGTAGCTCATACGGGCTTACTGATAAGAATACTTCAGAACCATCTCCAACAATTGGCTCGATAGTTGGGCCAAAGGCTGCTAAGGGATCATGCAAAAATTTCACTGTTGCACTGTCGATTAAGTCTCTATTTCCAATTACTTCTGAAGGCACAGCTCGCAAACACTGTATAATGGCAGTTGTTGTGTCTGTGTCGGTGCAGTTCAGTAGTTTAGCTACCTTTTTGGTATATCGTAAAGGCTTTCTTGTAAAAGCCCAAGGATCAAGAAAAGTACCACTCTGAGCTATTGCAAATCTAAAAAGACCTATCCAAAATATTAAAAAACATCCAAGGCTTTCTTACTAACTCTACTAATATTGTATTTTATGTCAATTTATGTACAAATAATATTGTTTAAAGGATCAAATATACCTTTGCTCATTGGAGAAACTAGGTGATATGTTACTGACGCCGACCCAGCCGACTGACCCATAATTGTCACTTTGTTCTTGATAGCGGAATACGGACAATTACTATGTTTATAAGTACAAAATAGTATACTTTTGTTGGTGTTTGTTGCTTACCTAAAATGCCTAATCTGTAGTTTATTGTCACAAGAACAACATCTTCATCCATTAAATAGTTTGGTCCGTAATTATTAGCAGACCCTCCTTGAAAAGAACCCCCATGGATATATACTACTACTGGTAAGTCTTTAGAGGTAAGCTAAAATTGTTTAAATAACTTTTGCTCTCGTAAGCATGTTCAATAAATTCCGATTTTATAATTTACTTTTAAACACCTGACATTTAAAAGATTTAATCATACTTGAGGAGTGTAAACGTTCAAGAACAAGCAGTTCTCATCTCCTCTCTTAGTTATGTTCCAACATGCATTTCCAAAATCAAAAGCTGGTTTTGTGTTATTCCAAGGAATAGGTGGAATTGATGGCTGTAAGTAAATTAGAAACACTTGATTTATATGAGGAAAAGTAACGAGAATGCGAAAAACGGAAACATTAATCTAAAAGTTACTTTAAAACGCGCTTGGACTACTGCATACTGAATACCGCAGAAGGCGAAATAGCTACGTTTTCCACGAGACGCATTGTACACTTTTCCTTCTAGTGCACCATAACGCGTTTGTACTATTGGTCCAGATTCTTGGCAGAATATTACATTGAAAATGAAACTTATTGAAAGTACAACTAGACTTTTTGTCATTTTAATTAAAATTAAGTGTGAAAAACAGATTAAAGTGACCACACAAATTTAGATTGTTTACAACGAAGATTTTACCACCAATCTACTAAAAGCTATTTTTATAGAGACAGAGAAATATACTAAGCTTCCAACAGGAGAAGGTTGACTGAGCTACTATGTACACATGTTTAAAAGATTTTCATTTTATAAGACATTAAAATACATAGCAAATGAAGTACGAGGTAGAAGAAGATCAGTGAATTCGCAACTGGATTCCACATAGATATAGATATAGTAATTTCTTTTATTGCAAATCTGCTGCCTCAAATAGAACCTCATCATGTTTTTATAAATTCTAAAACAAGCGTATATCTGCAATAACCAAACTGGTTTGTAGTATTTCTCGGAAATTGGAAAGGTTACAAAAGTGCAAAAAATTAAGACAATTTACAACAATATGACATTGATAAAGATCTAGAAAAACATGTGACGTTAGCTTGGTTGACACTTAAAGCGAAATGAGTAAGCTTAAACCGCATGCAAGCACTTCTATTGTGCAAACCTTCAGTGATATTGTTTGGCATCCTCTTCATTGCGAATTGTGAAGACTGATGACAAGTGAATGTACGTATGTAAGTACATTAGATCCATTGTGAGCATCATCATATCAATGTCTGTTTCAAAGTAGAGAGACACTTACAGTATTGATCATACAATTTACTCGTGTACAAAGTTGTACTCCTTAAAAATTTGTAAGCAACAGCTATTCGCTCAAGTGTACTAACAAGTGATGCTGTCACCGTCGGCAGAACCGGTCGTATTGAGGTGTATCCTTATCTAAATCTGTTGTTTTTGTTTAAGTTGTATTAGAACAAAATTGACGCAATACAATGGTTGTCATCTTATATCATGAATTTCATTGTACTCACATGCAGCATGCAAGGTAATATGTCCGAAACTAAAAAAATTACTGCAATATGCAAATATGCCCAAGCCGACAAACTGCATGGTTCAGTTGGAGTTTTACCTTCCACAAGATTTCTAACTTTTTCAGGTGCCAATATTGGATAAGTATTTTTTTATATAATGGCAAAGCAATTCTTTCATATTACCGAATATCTGTGCCTTATCGTTTTTCTTAGCACACTTACATGTTTGACAACTTCTTCACTCATTAAAAGTTCCCCAACTCTTCATAAACTGTTTACTAGTACACTACAGAATTTCAATCTTAGGTTTATCATAGACAC
The DNA here is from genome assembly GCA_027744375.1 of Orchesellides sinensis. NCBI lineage: Eukaryota > Metazoa > Arthropoda > Collembola > Entomobryomorpha > Orchesellidae > Orchesellides > Orchesellides sinensis. The sequence continues at coordinate 864 of JAHZNG010001777.1, read as the reverse complement.
TAGTACAAACACAACTTCACAGAGAAGTCGCCTAATGCAATTTATCACGGCTAACCAGAACTTACAAAATCCATGCACTATTCAAATAAAACAGAAAGATAGCAGTAAGATTAAGCCCCCAGGAAGAAAGTGGAATCGACGAAGAAAACCGAAAAAGTTTCAAAAAAGGCCTTTAAGCACTAGGAAATTTTCTTCGTTTCTCGCAGACATCTATCTGGATATTGAGAAAGGTCCTCTAATCTTAATCACTGACACTTTCAGAGTGACCCCAGATTTGGTTCTGTTAGTTAATGATGGTCAACAACGATGGAGTATGCCCCAAGAGTTCGTGTGTCATATTCTTAAGGATGCACCGTTGACTTCCGTTTTTGTGGAGATAAATAAATTTGCAAGTTTCAACATGTTATGCTTTACTTGTGGCAACTGCTTTCAAAAGCTTGACGTTACTGGTAATTTAAACATTCGAAACCTTAATCGTATATGGGAGAAGCAAAACAAGAACCTTCATCAAGCCAAGATTCAAGCTAACTTCCCTGGTCAAATTAAGACAGAACATTTGGAATCATGCGATATTCATCAAAAAGCGCAGCTGCCAGAAGCATCGTATTTTGCACCAATCTGTGTCCATCAAATCCTCCACCAAAAACTAAATTACAGCTTTACTGGTAAAATGCCTACGTCTAGATTCTTTGGGCTTCATGGATTTGTGTTTAATGGATTGGTATTAGAAAGACATAATATGTGGCGGATGAAGACTATGCAAACCAAAATCATCGGACATGCTATGACAGCAGATCCATATATATTTTTTATTGCACTTAATAAGGTGTCTACTAGTATGTTTGCAATCTTACAACCTTTTGA
>JAHZNG010001776.1:0-10309 GCA_027744375.1 Orchesellides sinensis | reverse complement strand
CGGCATGGACTGAATGTTAAGATGCTGATGTAGCTGTAAAGTAATGGAAAGAGATAGAAAGGAAGAATCATGCTCGTCCCTTCGTGTTTCTTAATTTCTTTAAACTTTTTGGATGTGTGCATTTCTAGAAGTGATTCTCAATAGCTGTAGGTAGTGGGTTTGCAGAAAAAGGTCACCAAAAGACAAACCACCGATCCAAACAACACATTTACGTATGCATTTTTAAATGCCTTGAACAGCATAACATTAAATGTGTATGTAACATTGAACTTTTACTTTGTATATGTATCAATTAAATATTAGTAAGGTATCATGATCATATTTAAACACTTTCCCCTCTCTCTTAGTTGGTGATTTGTTGAACAATGGTATTTAACATCGATAAATACACCCTACGTTTTACTACTTACATATTATCATCTATCGAGCAAGCACATCGTGAGTCATTGTTTTATGTCCCTCATATCTAAGTTCATCAGTTTAAATTACTGAAACCCATACTGACAGCAAAAGAATAATTTTAATACAAAGGCAAACTAAACCATTTTAAAGCTGACTACTGAAAAAAGGAGGAAGCAATCATTAGAAGGAGCACGTATATATTAAAGCGAGTCCAACAGAATATGAATATTCCACTCATTATTCGCCATACAAAATGACCTTCCATATGCCGCCTTTTGATAGTTACTGATCCGGCTTTTGCCTTTTGTGAGTGGTTGCACTGGTGCTTTCAGTTGTACTATCTTGCGTCTACATCGTTATTCTTTCCCATCCTACAGCTTCCTTCAGAATATACACAATGAACATTATCCTCTTCCAGTGAATTTCACGAGGCTTGTGTTCGCAGCAAATTCAAGTTCCTCTACACGAATACCATTTATATATGAATATAAAGAGTATATATAATAAAGTATGCACAAAAGAGAATACTTATAAGATACATTGTTAACCTCTAGGGTACAAAACCGTATTATGCATGTCCGCTCGTTCATGCATTCATCCAACCTAACACCGTACCGTAGTACATCGCCGTGTGCTCGTTATCGGATTGCGTTTCGTTCCTTTTATTTCACCCTTTGCCAGTAACTATCTATCTGGTCTCTTCCTTTCTCTTTGACATATTTGCTTGAATTTTAAAAGGAGGAAAGACTACTAAATGAGACCTATATATAAGTCCATAGATACATACAAACATAAGCTAAAGAGACAGACCCCATGGCAGTCATCATGTGCCGTCGTGCTCATCATCATCATCATTGTCGTCATCATCATGATGCTAGTACATTTAAACGCACATATTTTGAAATGAGAAAAGAAAAGCCATTTTCTTTCCTCCAGTACAGCATGTGTGTGTGTGTGTGTATAGTATGCATATGTGCCGATATCCTCACAGTAACACTGCAAAATTCTCCCTTTTTTGTGTGTGTGTGCCGATGCGGAACATAAATGAGACCTATATATAAGTCCATAGATACATACAAACATAAGCTAAAGAGACAGACCCCATGGCAGTCATCATGTGCCGTCGTGCTCATCATCATCATCACCATCGTCGTCGTCATCATCATGATGCTAGTACATTTAAACGCATATATTTTGAAATGAGAAAAAGAAAAGCCATTTTCTTTCCTCCAGTACAGCATGTGTGTGTGTGTGTGTGTGTATAGTATGCATATGTGCCGATATCCTCACAGTAACACTGCAAAATTCTCCCTTTTTTGTGTGTGTGTGCCGATGCGGAACAAATGATGGCTTTTAATTTCGCAAAAGATAAATGCCCCCATTCCTTTTTCTCCATGATATAATCCTTTCTCTATTTTTCCCTTGTTCGCTCATTCATTCAGTCACTCATTCAGTCATTCATTTGTACAAATGTGTGGAACATTTACAATAGGATGAAGTTAGAGAGAGGGAAGAAAAGAAAGTGAAAAGAAAAGGAGAAAGTGAACTTTTATTTCCGCTGTCACCGATGTCTCATTGGAGATGGGAGCTATAAAATGTGCTTGTGTTCCGAACTTGTGTTAAAATCCTAGTCTATGCGAGTCTTACTTTACAGCTAAAAACTGCACGTGGAAATCTACTCAAATATGCAAATGCAGATGCAAGGGAATACTAAATCTAAATTAAATTGCCAATAACATGAAGGTTAGCAGGATGGAAATGGGGACATGTGTGGTGTGTGAGAACGTATTTAATAGAATGTATATATAGAATACTCGTGTCTTTATATGCGAAGAAGAAATGCTTTCTTACTCTAGTTACGTCGATCAATACATTGAATCTCGACTATTGTATGACTATCAAGGGATCAAATGTGGGTAACATTCTGATTTCATATATATTACAAAACGTGAACTAAAAGTTTGAAGCCGAATAACTTCAAAGCTTTCATGCACCGCTGAGAAAGGTACGTATTGTATGAATTTCGCATGCTAAGGTCATAGACATAGATTCAGGTTATCATATATATTACAAAACGTGAACTAAAAGTTTGAAGCCGAATAACTTCAAAGCTTTCATGCACCGCTGAGAAAGGTACGTATTGTATGAATTTCGCATGCTAAGGTCATAGACATAAGATTCAGGTTACACATGCTGCGAGATGCTTAAGGTAACTAGACGCTTTCCCTTCAATGAAGGTAATACTGTATAATATGGTTTTTTGAATCTTCAATATATATTTAGAAGCATCCAGTTGATTCTAGTTCCTTTTGACTGCAAATGTGTTTTAAGATTTTATTATAAATGGAATACTAGGTATTTTTAATACAATTTCATATCTGACAACTTGAAGGTTTTAATTACTGTTTCAATATCTTCGTTGAAATTCATTGAATATTACTTTTTAAAATTTCAAAAAGTAGTAGTACGATCGCTGCTGAGATGCATGATTATAAATTCATCTTATGCTCAACGTTTTCCTCTCCAAATCTTTACTATCGTTTTCAATAAGCAGGCATCTGTCTAAAACAGAAAAATCTGCTTCTTTTTCCAAACTTTGTTGTTTTCATATTGAGGTTCTTGATACATTTGTGTGCTCATATATATCTCCTGGCTAAAATTGATTTTTTCCTTGAAAATAATTCCCAGATAACTGACAGATATTTTATTAGAGAAAATACGAAGTAAACAGTACCACTACGTGTGCAAAATAAGTGACAGGTATCGATTTAGAAAACCATATTACCATGTGTAGAAGACAAACGCTCTACTTAAAATCAAGTAATAATAGCACGAGTAAGCGTCACACGGTCATACCATCGTGGTGTTACAATCCAAAAGGTAAGACGGAGTAACGGGGTTTTGTACATGTGTGGGTGTGAGAGGTGCCTTGACTTTCTCTCCAATTCTATTTGTATTACCTTTCAATGTACACAATTTCTCAGAGACGACAACCCCAATTCCCCTCTCACTCACCAAAATCAAGAAGGTGAGGCATTGGATATGTCTGCAAACTTTTTAGGAACGACAGAATGTTACCTTTTTCTTCCATTTCTAGCTTTTTATACTTTTTTCTCCTTTGTTCACACATTTGGTCGGGTTCAGCCACCCATTATTTCTAGATGGATTCTTTCTTCTCAATTCTTGCTTCAAGCGGTAATAATAGTGGTTCGTAGTGGTACAGTGGGAGTGGGCCAAGAAAAAGAAAAATGTAGGGAACACACCAGCAGCAGCAGAAGAAAAAAAAGTAGATTGCATGCACGAATGGAATTTTTCCGTAAATCCTGAAACCCTTTTTTCTTCACTTACTTTTACATAATAGGTAAGAAAAGTTGATAAAGTGGAGGAGAAAGGAAGAGGAAGAAAAAATGTAAAGTGTGCTTAGGCAAGCTGTTGTACACACCACTATATACGTTATAACACTACTCTGTTCCTGGGCGAACGTATTCCACACGCATATCTATATAATAAGCGACTCTACTTCCTTCCAACTCGATGATAGCCTATCTGCCATGCAAATGGGTTCAAGTCAGAATTTTTTCAGGTAGTGCTCTTTTCCAATTTCACACGAGTTGGAGAGGAAAAGGAGGTAGAGATGGTTAGACAAGAAAACGTGGCTTTTTTCCCTACGTGCTTAGCAAATACATATCTGATCGTTGCTGAATCATATAAAGTACAAAAGTGACTATGCTTTGCAGCTTGTAGATTGCTCCCGAGCTAGTCATTCACATACGACATTATTATGCGTTAACATATCGTTGTTTAATCAAGCATGTCATATCATTCCTTTTTACTTTCACCAAGATCCCCTGATTATGCTTCAAATCAGACTCGGGGGAAGGATAAGCAAGAAATGTTTTGCGCATTATTTAATAACTTAGATGAATATGAGCTCATGTAATGAAATAGTAGGTCGTGGAAGCAATCCGTGGTAATGGCTTTTGTTTCATTGTGAAAGTAGAATGTGATGTTAAATTGAAACCAACGGAAAAATCGATTTTAAAACCTTATAGTTCTGTTATACTTACTCTTGATATTTCCATTGTGAAAATGATCTTAAATATTCTATTTTTGAATCCATTCATTTCAACATTTTTTGCTGAATCTCCTATCTCAAATATTTCGATGATCTGTAAAAGACTAAACTTTCTAAATAATTACCAGCGATTCTTACTTCTTGTTCATGTCAATGGTATCCAAAAATGCAAAAGATCCTTAGATTCTGTCTTCATTAAAAGTGTTTTCTATACTTACACATGATCCAAGCACGTATTCAATGACACCTGGTATATTCATATTGCGTCAAGGGTAGATCTTTATATTTTTTAGCGCAGCACAAAAATTTGAAAAAACGAATGAATCTCCGTTTTTAAAGGAAACTCACGTTCTTTCTGTAAGCTCTTTATCACGATGTAAGGCAAATGGTGTTTTTTTTTCAAAATCTATAACGCATTTACTTACGGTACCTGATAATTTTTGTAAGAAAATGTCGTTCATTAAGCCCCATGATAAGAAGAATCAGCGAGGCGTTTAAAGTTTGAATATATTATACTACATTCGGTTCAAAAGAAGAAGCGATGCATACATAATAAAAAACCTGTATACATTGCACCAAGCCCTCTGCTCTCATCAAAGAAAACCCGTGACAAGTCAGTCTTTGTAAAGGCGGAGAAAGTATGTCGTCTTTCAGGGTAAGCAGGGACTTGATAGTAAAAAGTGTGAAGGCAAAGAACATCATCATCATATCTTTGGTATAATAACAATCGTGTGAAGATGTTGAGGATCATGACGATATTATGCCACACACAGCCCCAGTGTTGTTGACGAGGAACAAGCAAAAGCAAAGGAAGGAGATGATGAGTGAAGAGTCAACAGTGAATCTGTTGCAGTTAGTAAGCAGATCTTATTAGGAAAAAATGTATCCTGAGGAGGTTGAGTTTACTTGGTGCTTTCTCCTCGTTGAGGACACACGTACACGCGCACGTAGACACCGAGAATGAGTGAAAGAAAGAGAGAAAGGAATCGTGTGCAATCTTTGTGATGATGATTATGAACAAGACCGTTGAACAAGTTGATGAGGACGATGCTTGTGCATTATGTATATGATGACTCATATATTTAACTGCATATGCTTCTCTGTACAGCATGCATTCACCTTATATACATAGCTAACTGCCTTATACAAACTATGGTCTTGCTTTCTGTAAAGCATTCACGAGGAAAAGCTGAACACCAGAAATATCAGGGGAACGTGAAAGTTTCTTTGAATGAAGATGAGTCTCACTTCGTCTTTCTCTCTCTCGCTTTTCTAGTTGATATTCCCTCTCTCCCAACTGAAAGGTAATGGAATCAAGGAAACGAGAGTGAAATTCCCACTGAGCTAATCGGATTCCTATTTATTGGAGGGTAAACATAAAGTGTAGAAGAGAGTGGCTCTCGAAAAAGGATTTGCTAACGTGTTCCTCACTGTCTCTCTCTCACTACCTCCATTCACTTTACATTTTCCTTCTCGACGTCTTCATTTTCTTCGTCTCACCGTCGTCAATATATATATAGCTATCTATACTCAGACGTTTCCTACTTGTTCATGGTGTAATGCATCATAAAGTGGGAGTTCATTCAGGTACCATGAACCATCAGAATACTTAAGTACAATTACAGTGAGCTTCATGGGCGCAAGTAGTATTTTTAGCCGACTAAAAAGTCGAGGCTTCAAATAACTGAGATGGAAAGGAGGAAATGAAGGGAAACCAGGAAAGGCAATGTAGAATACGATACACGAAACACCAAGAACGCGTCTTAGAGAAAGCAAATATTAAGAGCGTTGAAAAGAAGGATTATTATTATGAAATGTTCCCTTTTGATCCTTTTATGAAAAGTGTGTGCATAGTAGTGCCCTATTCAATGGAAAAATACAAGAGACTTTTTTATGCTGGAAGCCACCAACTGTGAAAAGAGTTATGTGTAATGTTAAGTAAGAGGAAAAAGAAAGTTCGTTTTTTACTTACCTCCTTCCATATCTCGATCACCAGGAGAAGCAGAGTCCATAGGGTAAATGGCATTTGAGGTGATGACAGGCGTCACGCCTGGTGACAAAAGACATAAGCCTAGAGCAATTATGCAGATGAAATCACTTTTTTCAGCGTTAATTTGACAACTTCTGACTCGCTGACCAACACATCTACCACGGTTGGATCTGAATTTAGGAGGTAGTGCGGTCGCACAAGTGACATCAGCGTCATCGCTTTTACTCTTATGTGGCTGTGACAGGTGCCGTTGGCTCTTTGACAGGAAATAATAAAAAAATGAGGAGGCTCTGTTTGTCACAAAAACGGTATTGATTTTGGTACATAAGCTTGCCACAATAGTTAGGAGGAAACTGAGAAGAAAGTAGAAAAGCTTAGGAGTAAATAGTATTGGCATCGGAGAAATGTATTGTGGTCGAGGTAGGTCCTGCAATGATGATGGCGCTGATGATGACGACGACTGTACACATGGTGCTGAGGGTGAAGTAGACGTAGAATTTGGTTGAAGAAACGACGATGATGATGACGATGTTGTTGACGAGAATGTTGTTGATGATGACAAAGTTGTTGATGTTGTTGAAGATAATGCAATGGCAGACAGAGTAGGCGATGTTGATGTTTTTGACAAGTTTGAAGTGTTTCCTATCTTTTCAGAATGACAAGTACCACCGTTACTAATACTAAAACTAGCACAACACGCACATTTACAGCAACTAATACAGCTACAGTGTGTACACCTATTATAAAAACATTCGAGTTTTCTCAAACCTTCATGTTCACATTCCATTTGCTGAATAGCATCCAATTCTTTTATAGTTCTCTGGGAAAATTCCTGATTGTGGTGGTGACGACTGTCTTGTATCACGCAGACACACCGATTTCGACAATACTTGGAATAATACTCATTTGGTTGGGACAACATCCTAGTACGGCCACATTCAGCAGCCACAATGTCAGCAGGAGATCGCTGATATTCAGCGTCTTGCTCAGGCTCTCCCGTTGTCTCACTTACCATCTTCGCTTTCCCCAGGATTTCATAGGGAAAGATGGAAGACGATGAGAAAGGAGAATTGGGAAGCATATGATTCTGTTCTTGTAGGCCAATTTGAGTCACTATGCTATTGCATCTGCTGTGAGCGTTGGTGGACCCGTGCTTGAATTTTGATTTCCGTCTGCGCTTGAAATCTTTCCTGTGGGGAGACATTAAGCTATGCTGTTGGTCTTCTCTGCCTTCTATTGTACTCTTTCTACAACTATGACACTCGTGCTCCCGAGGAGGAGAGCTGGTGCTTGGAGTATGGTTGAAATATTGGTGAGAGAAGGAATCTAATGTTGTCCTCTCGCTCAACAATGGGACCGGTGGAGGAGTTTGGCCTTTGCTTGGTTTCTTATTGCTATCCCTTCTAGTAGTATTACTAGGGTACTTGGACCAAAGACTAGTATTTATTACAGGGACAATGTGTTGGCTTCTTGAATAATGGCAGGGATACTTGGGGAATTCAGGACTTTGTTCTTGTTTCTCTACAGAAGCATTCATGGACTCGGTGGGTTATATGTAGGTATATGTATAACTGTGTGAGAGACTGTTTACTGTGAAAATACTAGCCAGAAACATATACTGCAGTGTTAGTCTTGTTTGCTGTGTACAAACGTACTTTTATAATGTCGTATGCTTTCTCCTTCTTTTTCTCCTTTTATTTCGCTTTCAATGCAATCGATCACTTTTACTTTTAAAAAATTAAGTTATAACGTCCACTCCACAGTTTCGCGATTGATCACATATCTTCTTCCTCAACTCCCTTTTCCTTGTGTTTGCTTTCGCCTACTATATAAAATGTACTTAGGTATTACAGAGAAAAGGGAATGAGACAAACACAATTCTTACTTTTTTTTCTTAGAAAAGAAATGGTTGAATGGCCTTTGTCCACTTTCAATAATATTTTATCTGTAAAGTCGTTTTCTCTCTTGTTTTCTGAGAGTTCCACTTTTATTTTGATACTTTAGCTGGTGAGCAAGTAGTCAACAAAGAAAGCATAAAATTTTCACTCTCTTCATTGCAAACTAGCAATATTATACTCAATAATGTATCCTCGTCTTCATGCGCATATATTATTTTTAATGTGCTGTTAGATAAATAATGCTACATTAAAAATGCTGGGTGCGGCCAATGGCTCATATCCGTTTTTACTTTAAATATATAAATCCGTACACATATGTGTTTGCTTTTTTCGGCAAGTCTTTAAAATCCACACTGCATTTTTTAAAAACTCAACGCCTCATTATGAAGCCTGTTTAAATATACAGACATATATAGAAGAGAGAAAGTAATGATTATGTGCTTTTGTAAGAAAAAATACCATTCACAAAACCTTATTTTCTTAAGCTTCACACAAAAGGATGATGTTGATAGTGATGATCATCATCACCATACTCATTATTCTCCTAGAGTTGTTTGACTGTGCCTTCAAAACGTAACGTTTGGTACGTGCATTTACAAATGCTCAACAGCGCAATGACACAATATACGGAGCCATGAGCACACGAGGAAACGAAAATTTTTTTAGAGAACTTAAATGTTTCCCATTTTATATATTATGTACCTACTACTATTATTATATCCCATTCTTTTTCTACGCAATCCTCTTCATTTCAGCTCCCAACAGATTTTCATCCATGTTTAGGAATTCCTGAATAGTGTCACAAACTCTTGAATAATATGTGATGCTGCTTTTCCTCTTTTCTCTTTCTCTCGCTTGCTATTTCTGTTTTTTGCACACATCTGTTTACTCACTCACCCAGTCGCTTAAATACTGATTTTGCTCGCTGTTGCTTCACTTGCAAACAAAACCGTGTGGCGTGGTGTGGTATGCCGGGTGGTAAAAAGAGGATTTTCCGGGATGACTCTGATGATAGCACTTTAAATATACACACAAAATTTTTCTTCACAAGAACGCACTGTATAAACGTTAAGGGAATAGTTTCACAATTCACAGTCGCAGNTGGTATGCCGGGTGGTAAAAAGAGGATTTTCCGGGATGACTCTGATGATAGCACTTTAAATATACACACAAAATTTTTCTTCACAAGAACGCACTGTATAAACGTTAAGGGAATAGTTTCACAATTCACAGTCGCAGAGAGAAAGAGTATTATCAAGAAAAAATAGTGAACTTCTACTTTACCAGTCCAGAAGCACACAGTAATTTAGAATATGTGTACATATGCAAATATAACACTAGTGGTAGTGCTCATAAAGTTTACAGAAAGAGAAAAAATCTTTTACTCCCGTTTTTATGCATCCGTTTTCCTTTTTACGACAATGAGCCTTACTCACACACAATGGATACATATGAGCGTTTGAGAAAGATACTCATCGGAACTTGTATCTGTTGCTGAGGAGTGGAAGGCTGTATATTCATAAGCACCACTTTTCTATAATCAGACTCCTCTTGCGTCTTGTCTGTTGCTTGTATGTTTAAAGTACCATATATTTTCAAATGAGTTTAATAATGTAGTCTTCTCCAGAAAAAATAATCCAACAATAATGGCACAGAGTAAATGAAGTAAAGTAGAAAAAGACTAAAAATTGTGTTGGGTATAGAGTAAGTAGTGGGAACGAGATGTGTTTAGAGTTGTGTCGACTTGTGTGTGTCGTCGTAATATTTTTTAAAGCATTCAACTAGACACTTCACTTCTTGTAAGAGGAATTGTCTCTTCCGTTTTTTTAACTTTCTGTGAGTCTCACTGTGCTCTCCATTTTCCCTTCTTTTTTACATCTCTTGAGCTAAATTACGATGATGAGTTTGTGATGGGGACGGGAATGCATTTGCTTATTGAAGCAA
>JAHZNG010001775.1:0-13938 GCA_027744375.1 Orchesellides sinensis | reverse complement strand
ATTTATTCAAGCTTTTATTTCTGTGGAATGCTTAACAATACAACACAACTTATATAACTTTTTATTAAAATTTGAAACACATTTTCTAGTAACTAAATTGTTAGTCTTGGAATTTTGGGGTGACCAAATGGAATGCTATGCATCCCATCTAGCCAATGTCGACCGTAGTTATCACCAGACAATATCTTTCGTTTCCTTTGCGCCAACATACTCATGTCAAACTTGCCTTCCACGGTAAAATACTCGGCATAAAACTGTTTTTGTTTGTTAAGCATTCCACAGAAATAAAAGCTTGAATAAATTTTGTAAACAGCAAAAGATTACACATGCATACATATTGTAAAACCGGATGCATACTTATTCTTAATTAGATTTTACATTCACATGCCTAACCTTATTCATGGTTGCAGACAGCTCAATATAGAAAACAGTCAATATATAAACATCTTTGTAATGAAAAAGTTTACACGTGCGAGTTTCAGCAAATTGAGTTTTCTCAAACCTTGCTTATAAGCATCGATGAAATCATACCTGTCTCATATGCATCACTGTGCGCACTCGGCAACAGTAACCATTTACTGATACAATGCATTATTACAAAATGAGTAGGCCTTTGCCGCAATTATTTTACCTATCCACAGTTTGTAAACGAAATTCAAATCACTCCAAACCTTTTTTTTCTGCTCTTACGTTGCAAAGTTTCACATATAACAATCCGTGCAGTGTTTTATTCTGAATCTAATGTATAAATTATTAGTGAGGCTGGCAAGCCCACATCTTAAAACTTGTTGATATATGGAATTGCCAATAAACCAGCCAACCTCCTCTATTACATACACAATCAGTTCTTGCAACACTATCCTATCCTGTGCTAACTGATGCTACATTGGCATTTTATTAGTTATCCTCTCTGGTACGCGCTCTTGAGTGTAAAATCATAAACTCTCATCTTAAGTTATAAGTGTTTGTGTTTTTGCTTTATATACATACTGTCGATGAGAGCGTATGCATTACTGCCAAATGTAGGGCTTAATTGACAAAATACGGGATTGACGATTGGGTTTTTGCCAAAAAAGTGGTCTTAAATATTATCATAATATCATCATTTATTAAAGGGATTCAAACATATCTTGCACAGAAGTGCCACACGTTAGCAGTTCTGAATAGGATACATATAGTAAGGAATAAAACTAATAGTACAGAAGAGGTTCACGCATCCAATTGGGGCGCTGTGGGAAAAGGTAAAAAAGAAGAGAAAAATTATAAACTAACTAAGATTAATAAATACTGCATGCACACCGACACCAAATATACCAAAATATATGTTATTGAGCATGCTTAATTTACTACAACTACCGTTGCTATGGTGAGACAAATAGCTTTGGTAATATCTTGAAAAACCTCAAATCGTTTGGTTTAAATCATATAACTTTTTTAATTTTATCCATAACTGGTCAGGAAAAGTTTTCTTTATTAAGGAACTATTTAGCTATCGATTGATATTGCAAGTTCAGTTTTAACGCTTTGTATCTGAGTTTTGGCCATTTCCGTGGAAAATGCTGTTTTTGCCACCTGCACGAAGGTGGTGCCACGTATCAAAGAAATATTTTGCACACCATCCTATCGTAAGCATGTCTATTGATAGTAAGAATATAAATCCGATCGGTACCAAACCTTATATATGTAAGCCCGTTCATACGTTCCATCTCCAAAGAGATTGTTAAATCTATAAATGTAAAATACTATACTGTAGCAATACAAAGTTAGAAAACACTCTAAAAATTTAATGAAGTTAATGGTGCATATGATGACTTTAGATGTTTAACATTTGTATGTATCGTGGTTTCGAAAATGTAAATATATGAAAGTTATATATATGATGTCCATAAGGATGGATTTTATGTTTTGTTTTGTGGATATGATCTTTGTACAGTTGAATAGGACCGATATGATTATTATAAGATTAAATATGATGTTTGTAAGGATTGATAGGATGAACATGAGGTTTGTAAGAATAGATAGGATGAATTTTATGATTATATGGATAAATATGTTATATATATGGATACATAGGATGAATATGACATTTATATAGGAGAAATAGGATGTCTATAAGAATATATAGTATGATAGTTATAGGGATGAATAGGATGAATACGAGGTTCATAAATGATAAACACCATGATTATAAGGATGAATATGATGTTTATATATGATGAATATAATGATTACAAGGATGAATATACTGGTTGCATGGTTAAACTTGATGTTAGTAAGGATGAGTATGATGAATAGTATGTCTATATAAATTAATGCCATGATGCTAGAAAGAAAACTACCTATGTATAATAATGTCTATGTCCCACTAGTAGTTTTTCATTCGTTTGTCTTTGTCTAAAAGAGATTTTTTAGTCATTCATTCAACCACCCAGAAAAATTGAACAACGTTTAAAACCGATAAAATTTAAGTATGTAAAATATGTATTTATCAGGTAAGAATTTATAACTGTAGCAGCACATTCAATTAATTTTTATATTTTAACATGTATTTATAACGAATAATTCCAATTTATGATTTCATGATCATTTTAAATCAATTTTACAGCCTGAAGAAGCAATAAAAAACCGGTGGCTGAAATCGGTACCTAAAAACTTCATTGCAAAGCTGTTGGAGTCAATTATTTACTTACCTGAAATTTTTAAGGAATATGACGAAACATCAACATTTACAGTACTTACGGGATCAGTAAATAAAACGTAACGTCTTAAGTGTGGGAGGGGGGTCATGACCAAAGCGTGACAGCCCATTTTAAAAGTGTACCCCGTATAGATGTGACATGGGCGGAGGGGGGTCCAAAAATTGTGATTTTAGGCATTACGTTCTTATTAAATGATGCAATATTGAATACACCTCGTGGGGAACACGATCTCTGGAATTCCAAAAATCTATAGGATACTTAGGATTCTCTAGTCGTCTTCTATTAACTTTAGATAAAACTAACTAGCTTCGTCAACTTTTATGCAGTATTAGCAACATTGGTAAAGAAAAAAAATTATGCAAATTAATTTCGTAAAATTTTTACATGCCAAAAAATTTACATTTGTGATTCATACTTTATTCAAATGAATGTATTTAAACATTTATGTTTCCTGAACCGGCATACTTTATGTTGGTATTCGAAAGGTGTCAAAGTGATTAGTGATTTACAATGGTGTCACTTTGTCCTAAATGTTTGCTTAAAGTGGTACCTTATTTCAAAAGTGTCAGAACGCAAGGTGTCACTTCGACTGCCAACCTGTCAAAGACTACGTTTGCCGAAAACAGAATGTCAAAATTGAACCCAGTTCAAAAGTTCTGCCAAAATAACTGTCTTGAGCAGAGTGGCCCTGACTCGTAGACCGTTGTAGGTTTTCCAAATCTGACAACGGCATGTTCGTTTTCATGAAAAATAGACCCTAGATTATGTGCCACATGCAAATGCTGCTTTTTGAAAAAATTGAAGTCGTAACGGTTTCTAAGGTAAAAATGTGACGGTTAGTACCCATCTCAGAACTCAGCCAAGCCATTTGCATTAGCCTTTAACCTTTAGCCATCATGTTATTTGGCACTATATTCAGACTAATAAAGAACGAGAATGTCGTTTAAGGTATTTGGAAATACAATTCTGTGATAGAATGCGATTTAGATATAAAATAAGAAACTGCAGTGAAATAATTGAAAAATGTTTAGAGAAGAAAAACAAGGTCGTAGAAATTATATAAATACATTGCAAAATTTTAAATCTTTATCAGTTACTGTAACATCTTCAGCTAAAAACAAGTTCAAACCACTGCACTAATTTAACCTATATTACCAAAGCAATGGCGGGAATCGGAAAACAAGATTTGTTGGAGTTAGTTCTGACGAAATCAAAGCTATTGGACGACAGTAAAGTCTTTAATAATTACAGGTAATGTACATATTTTCCGTGAGTTTAAAATTTTTTGTAAGTTGTTTATTTTGGTAAACCTGTTAATGAAATTTTATTATTAGGTATTTTAAGGAAACCGGAAGTGTTTAGACTGATGATTTAAATTAACTCATGAAACCTGAACTGTCCAAAGGAGAGCGAATCGAAAAAACTTTACATGTTTACGAATCACCTGATTCTGACATTTATAAAATGGCGGAGGCTTTATATGTTATGGTAGCTGAAACCCATTTGAATGACGTAACAAGTCAGGAAGTAAATCAATATAAAAAATAATGCATTTTCATATTGCGTTGTGATGTATCTAAAATTTATTGAGAAGTAATGATTGAAAATAAAACTAATTACAGTATTTAATATTTCGAGTCTTGTTTATTTTATTTTCTGCTCATATTCTAGAACTTAAAAACCGTTACTTCAGGTTTTAATAACATCCTACTCATTTTCGTTGTAAGTGCTCGTTTGTTTATTTTCAGATTTTTAATTTTGGTCCTACTTAGAAACTCTTAAATTTCTGTTGCTGCTTAGAAACTTAAATTTCTGTTCCATTTCAGAAACTCCTACTCTTATGTTTCTTTTTAGAAACTCATACTTATCTGATCCATTTCAGAAACTCCTACTTTTTGTTCCATTTCAGAAGCTCCCACTTTTCTGTTCCATTTCAGAAACTCCTACTTTCTGTTCCATTTCAGAAACTCCTACTCTTCTGTTCCATTTCAGAAACTCCTCCTTTTCTGTTCCATTTCAGAGACTCCTACTCTTCTGTTCCATTTCAGAAACTCCTACTCTTCTGTTCCATTTCAGAAACTCCTCTTTTTCTGTTCCATTTCAGAACCTCCTCCTTTTTTGTTCCATTTCAGAGACTCCTAATTTTTTGTTCCATTTCAGAGACTCCTACTTTTATGTTCCATTTCAGAAACTCCTACTTTTGTAATATTTTTCAGAAACTCCTACTTTTCTGTTTGTAAGAAAAGCTTACTTTACGAGAATAGAGATGCTTTAGTTTTATATAATGCATACTAAAATAAGCAACAAAAGCATATTAAATGTTTAAGAACACAACATGGAAATCTCTACATTCCAGCGTAGACGTATTCATGTCAAAAGTTTAAACGAGGCTAAGCTGAAAGATATCTAAATTCAAAAATAAAACTTCTGAATAAAAAACAACACCAGCACTTAATGAAACACTTTAACATACTTAATTTAATAAGAGAAAATGCAATAAAACGATTGCGTTATAATGAGCCACGAAATTTGTTTATATAAAAAATAAAATATAAAGCGTTACAATAAAATATATTGTTATGATAATAATATTTATGTAACAGTGAGATTTGTTGTAAATTGAGTAATTTAATTACTTTAAAGTATAATTATTAAAAGTTTATTAGTTCCAACCAATAGATAAAGCATAAACTACGCATTTAAAAAATCACAATGACAAAATTGCAAAAAAGAAAAAATATTTGTAATTTGTTTTATTTTCATCTCCATATAAAAATTCAAATATCCTCATGCTCAAGCCACATTATTTCGTCCTTCGGTAAGGTAAGTAATCTAATTAACTTCATACCACCTGTCTCATCCAAAAGGCTGTCTGGAAGAAATATCCTAGGGTGGTGAACTAAAAGGAAAAACTCACAGTTTGAAATGTCATGCTTTCCAGCATGACCGGCACCAGAAGCGAGATCAGCTAGTTCCTGATGCTTCACCTTTGGAAACTATTTGCTGTGTTTATAGAATTTAAATTTAACTTACCGGATCAATATTTTCTGCGTCTGTAGTCATTAACTGCAAAAATACGGTGCGAATCAAGGTAGAAGCAAATAACTGTTTTACGTATGAATTTCCAGGATGAATATGCATAAGTCGATCCATATTTACGCTTATCCACCGATCGATTTCTATACGACGCTCATGGATATCCAACGCTTTTTCCAGATCATCCTTCGCATACTGCTTAGATTTAAAATAAACCATCCCTAGAATGTTTCGGTCTTCTACAGATAAAATTCCTTCCAGAGTCATAATCCCTGGAAAGTTCCTAAAGATTTTTTTGTCTACCATCGACATACTTCCTCCAAGGATTCCTAACAGACCCTCATAAACTCCATACGCCTCTTTCCTTATCAGTTTTTAAGAGCCATTTGGTTCCAAAAAATAAGAAACAAAAATACTGTTTCCCTAATTACACTATAAAAATTTACAAATTTATTACTTGAAACTTACCGGATCGATTGTATAAGTTTTAAGGAAATCCTCCCCAGTCATGTAGTTTAGTATAGATCGTAGAATCATGGCGGAAAAAAATAACTCCATGTCGCTTCTCCAATATTAACAAAAAATCCAAACAAACTGTGGAAATATGTATTCAAAAACTTTCTACGTTTCTCGGTAGCAACGTCGCTTTTGGTAATTTCCATTTTAGTAATGAAATTGTGACGATGATAAGGTAATAGGGAGTTGTATTTATACTTCTTTCTATGTCTTAGTAGTTTTCAACAACAACTTTGTGTACGCCTAAATGCATAGCAGTAGTGTTGTCTGTCTAGATGTCCGACTAGATAATTATAGGTTTGAAGTGAGAAAGTAGTCTTGTTAAAAATCATGTCACTATTAATAATTTTGATATCTTACAACATAATAGTTTTTGAGTGTTCTGACTAAGGTTGAGTAATTTTATAATTGGTTGTAATTGATCGAGTAATTGAATGCTTAATATTTGTCTGGGGAAATAGATATTTCTAGATCTTGAAATCACATCTTGCCCTCAATCTTTGTACAGAAGGTTACAAGATCTATTGATGAATTATTAGAAAAAAGTGTTGTTTATCGAGGTAGCGAGTCTACCCTTGATATTGTGTATAAATATTCAAGTCAACTTCAGCAAAACCATCAATCCATTCCTTACAGTCCACATCAGCATTTACTTAAAAACTATTAAGATTTCTCAAAAGTTCTAAGAATTTCCAAGATGGAATCTGGTAATTTTCAAAAACTCTACCTTCCATACACTAATATACATGCGAACGCCATCGATCTCGCCGCATCGAGTAAGTTATATAACACTCCTTTATTACATTCATGCATTGAACAAAAACTGTCGCCTGGGGAATGTTCATTTATTGGCACAGGAATCATGGATTGTTGCTTCTCCCTTCTTTAGGACTACGATACAGCCTTACCCCATGGAAACCTCAGATAGCAGTAATATGGAAATTGGTCGTCGCCCAATTCAGACTGAGTAAAAGCAGAAATAATATAATTTTAAGTCCATGTAGAACTGTCCCAAACATTTCTTTTGTTTTGATTGCAGAAACACCAATAAATCTCTTCAAGTATATGTATGCAACTTGGGACAAAATCAAATCGTCATTAAACAAGGACAACCTCTCGGATTTTTACATTTAGAATTAAACGGTATCGCACCGTTTGAGATTTCAATGGAAGTATGTTTAATTTTTATCTACTGGAATTTATCCTTATTCTATAATCTATAACAGCGAATTTTATTATTTCTATAGGCTGTTGAGCGTATCAAAGACGGTTGTGGCAAACCGTTCAACGCAACAAACTACCTACTTGAGAATTGCTTTTGTTTACATAATATGCCGTGTGTAATGGAATTGCTTACAACAGATTCAGAACCGCTGAATCCAATATCTGAAAACATTCTCACAGTGTTGGAAAATATAAAGAATTCGGTAAGAAATCTTACAATGTATTGAAAGCCAATATTATGTTATTGTAATATTTCACATGTATGCATTTTTAAAGTATCTCTAATGAATATAGGAGCCTGGAAAAATCAAGGACTTGTTGCCAGAAAGCGCTTGCCTAATAGAAAGCTCGCAGTTAATTTTAGATGACTCTACTAGCCTTACTAATAATTACGACTCAACATCCACTCAAAGCAAAGGAGATGGTATTGCTTCAATTAGATTAACTACTAAACGTTCGTTAGAAAACGAAAACGAATGTACTAAATCTAAACTAGCAAACGAGGACTTGGATGATGATGCTTGGGATAAATTAGATGACTGTTGTGACTTAGTAATATTATTCAATCAACTTTATTTTGTGTAGGCAGCATAATAATAAATATCATAAAATATTATTTGTAGACAGAACTCCCCCATTGCAAATAAGGTATAAACCTTCTAAGCGTTATATCAAATACTTTATTACAATAACAGACTCCATTTGTTACATTGGGAACTGAGATGATCAAATTTGGAAGATTTTTATTGACTCGAATTTATTTCATTAGCGCTTTATGTATGTATTCTAAAATAAAACGAAAGCAGTTCAAAATGTTTATCATGTATTTATGCGTTGTACCGTATGACTCAAATCACATTCAAATGTAACGTTTCATACAAGACCGATGTTCCATGTACATTAAAAGTTATATTATAAAAACTACAACTCTGTAAAAAATGATTTTGCATTATATAGTATCTTATAATCATAAATTGGATATGTACGAAAGTATAGGTGTACTTAAGCATTTCCTGTACGCATGCATTGATGCTAGAGAAATTTTCTTTCTTTCATTCCTTATCCATGATAATGTATGAGCTTCTTGTACTCCCATTATAGATTAGCTCGTCTTTGCAAATTACAATCATCCTTATCCCTAGGTGAAGTTACCTCTGCTGGAGGAATCTAGGTTTCATATTACATTTTCTAGTTTATTATATTTTTAGATTTCCACGCTAAAGTACAACGCTTTGAGGATATACATAGTTACACGATCCGCTTAAATTCCAACACCAATAAATAAATTTGCATATTGAAGTATTTTCTAATTACACATTTACATAATGATGCATTTACATCATGATACTAGACCTTAGAATTTCTTTCTTTTCTTAATTCATACATAATACCTCCAAAACGTTTTGTAATGAACTTGAGCTCGCCATTTTCAGATTAATATTTCTACTTCGCACATCCCAATCATCTTTGTTTTACCGCTTGAGAAATCTAGGGGTTGCCATTTTGGAAATCTAGGCGTTGGCATTTTGAACTTTTACTTATCAGTTAAGTATAGTTTGAATACATTTTTGTAAAACAAGTTTTGACAAAAGAAGACAGAGAAACCCCAAAAATGAGATTACTTTTTTCCTTTTACTAATATTTGGTTCTGGAGCCAAGTTCTGTAATAAAAATGTACTTTGCGGCGCTTGCATTGAACAGGTTGTTTTAATAATTAATAATAATAATTAAAATACGTTTTTATTAAAACCAGTAAATCTAAAAGTTTTATGTTATTAGGGGTTTCTCTGGATTCTGGACAAAGACTTCTCCTATCGATGCGTTTGGAGCACAAATGGACTTGAAGTTAGAAGTACGTTTCGAATGCTTTCACGTTGTCAGTATTTGGATTTGAAGACATTGGTAATATGCATTTCATAGCAATAAAACTTAATTGGTGAAACCTTTAACTGATCAATATCTAAATATTACATTTTTGAAGGGTAAACAAATAGAAGCTGTTGATGTATTCAAATCCTCTTCAGTCAACAACGAAAAAGATGGGAGGATTACTACTGCAACGCCTGCCACAATTAAGAAACATTCATCAGTTACTGCATATCCTAATGGTTTTCCTACGCATCTCACAAAGGAACCAACTACTTCTAGACCAATCACTAATAAATCCCCCACTACCCCCAAACTTTCCACCACACAACCTACAACTACCAAGTTTCCCTCCACCAGACAAGCTATCACTACCAAACTTTCCACCACACAAACTAGCACTACTAAGCTCATGACAACTAAGTCTGCTTCCAGCTTTACAAGACGCACAAAACAATCTTACACTAAACAGCCGACTAGTACGTCCACTTCCACCACTAAACAACACAGAACACAACCTCCCACTATTCTACTCAAAGTTTCAAACCCCACCACCCCTACACAACCCATATTCTCGCCTACGACACAACACACCAATACTAAGTCTTCCTTCACTATTACACACCATACAGAGTACCCCATCTATAACCTAACCTCCCAATCAACCAAACTCTTATCACAGTCTACCACTAAAATAACTCCACCCCCAACGCGTACTGGTCGTATTGAGCCGAAAACCATAGAGCTAAATAACAGAAATATTCCACTCAACTACTTCACCTCTACTCAACCATACAAATCCAAGCGTAAGGTCAAGCACACTATTCAACCCTACGACTACTAAAGCTAGCTTGACTCACTCCACAAAAACCCCTCAAACAACTATAGCGCCATTTACTCAACCTCGCAATACGAAGCCAAGCACTAATAAACCTCCCTTTCTTCAAACAATTACTGATAATCAACAATGCTCAGACAAAAAAGTAAGTGCGTTAAACCGTAAATAAATTTGAATCCTACGTTTGTGGTTGCTAATGTGTATGATTTTATTTTAGGCATGTGAATGTCCGCGAAATCCTTTCCGTACAAATCTTTGAAGAACTACGTTAGAAGAAAAGCTACTACTTTGCGAAATCGACCGAGTAAATTGCAGATTGCTTTTTTTATATTTTTATTGCACGGCGAACCTCGCTTGTTGCAAGATTCGTACGTCTACTTTTTCCTTAAAAATCCGTTTTTGAAACTACGCAAATCTGGAGAGTGTAAAAAACGATTCGAAAAGATTTTTGTATAATTCTGACAATTTATTCTTTGCTGTTATAAACATGCTTTATGTTTGCAGTTGATATTGTTTTAGAATAAGTATGCATATATTTTTGGAAGGTGTTAAGCATAGATATCCTTTGAGTTGGCGCTGTCCTTTTTTGGCCTCTGTTAATTTAAAATATCTGCCATCTAATTCGAAATATACCTGTAAAACAAGGAAACATAAGTTTCTACAATATACATTATGATAGGTTTTGTTAAACTTACTCTCTTTTTTTGCAGTACGAAAAGAAAAAAACGGTCTAGGTCTATAGTACGTATGTATTTTAGATAATTTTGCAGAGTAGAACTGTTGGATTTTGTAAGAATATCATTTTTGTCTTCCTCACAATTACTGAAAGTACCTATTATTTCTGGAGAGATGCTCATCATTCCATTTCCAAACAAACATTGCACTGTAGATTTTATCGCATCCGAATCAGCTTTTTTCTGTATGGAAAATGTTTTTTAGCTGAAACTGGTATTGTGGAGTAACCGTATCAAGCCTTCTTACAACGACAAAACCATTCCTGAAAAGTTGCGGGACCGAATCGGTGTTGCAAGTGCAGGTGCAGGAGTTTGCCAGTTCAAAGCGATATCTTTAAGCATATGTGATACGGAAGATTTGCATTGTGGACTGTGTTTGCTTGTTGTAAACGAGCTTGTCGAAAACAGAGAAGCAATCCAGCCGATTGCAAAAAAATCTAGGACGAATATGAAAACATTTACAATCGAGTGCTATTACATGGTACACACAAAGGTTGGGGCAATGAAACGACTAAGTATATTTTGAGCCACGTCAATGAACGGCCAAACATCGTTACTTCAACAAATTTAAGAGATAAAAACAACATGGAACATATGCCGGTGCGTTAGGTACAACGCTGATCCCAATACACTGCCGAAGAAACCACTTCAGGCAACACTATGACGCAATTTTGATAAACGATTCAAAAGAAGGATTTGTTAACTATACAGCATGTCAAAACATGCATTCTCGCCTTTTAAACGGATTCAAGTACATAGAATTTGGCCAAGAAAACGAAGAGGAATCTGTTTCACATGAGGTACGTACTTACCTCCTGGAAAGAAGCGACTCAATGGGATAAGTTTAAACGGCTGCAAAGTCTACGACCGCTGCATTTGCTCCAACGGAATGCGCCAAAAGAAGTTGTTGCGCGGATTATGCAAGAGGATGAAGATGCGTTTTGTCGTCAGCTATCGGAAAAGGTTACAGATGTTACAAACCCAAATGATAAAAGTGAACATCTCCCACAACATGAAGTCAGTGCAACACTAAATTCTGCAGATATAAAAAATGAGTGAAAACGAAAACGCTCGTTGGAACCCGAAAGCCCATGCATGTCAATCCCAGAAGAATTATGTCTTCCGTCGCCTACGGGGTCAATTTGTGGAGGAAAAAGGTGCCAGCTCATGAATCAACACTATTTACTACAGACGGTGAAAGTTAAATACCTGCGCATCTTGAATCAGAATCCATTCAAAATATGTTAAAAGGCATGAAACACGTAAGCTACTGCTGAAACTCGTTTTAGAAGGATCTCGACTTCCACCCACATGTAGTAGTAGATGAAACCAAAAAACAAAACAGCGTACTTAATTTAGATAACATTGCATCAATCGATGGTCTGCTACTCGCCTGTCCATGGCTAAAATCCTACAAAAACACCAACAACTGTGACCCCGCCGATGAAGATTTTAGCGGTTTGCGTTGTTCATTGCGTTTTCGTCATCATATACTAAAAAAGAAGGCCAGTTTATTTACTATTCTTCCCTAGGTAAAGATTTTTCCGAAAAAGTACAATCTCAAAAATTCAGGAACCTAAAAAACAACATCAAGGACACATGTCCAATGCTCGTCATAAAGATGCAAGATGCAACCAACAGTAAACTCAATTTACTGCAGCGACAGAAGAAAACGGGAATGATCCTTGGGTCTCTTGCTTGTGAAGCAATAAGGGCTGACCATTCCTACGAGAGGTATGACGCGAAGGTTGCAGCTGCTGCTAATAGGGGAGAAGACGTCGGTATGTTAAACTATGGAACAAACGTCTGTAGCAAATACAGGGACAGTGTTCTTAAAACCATCCAAGATAAAGTTATAACGATATTAAAGATACCACTGCCCGGAACAAATAGACGCACAAGCTATTCAGTTGTGGCCGATAAGTACACAGCTACGGCAGCTAGATCGGCCGGACGAATTGTTGTGCTAGATGGAAAGATAGTTAATGTCATGCTAGAGAATAAGCATGTGACAAACTGGCAGGGTGTGTCAATGGCAAAAACATAACTTAAAGTGTCGCAACCATAATCCTTGAAGACATTCAAAAGCAAAGATGTGTAGGTGGCTGTTGGCCAATATTCGCATGATGGTATTCATAAACACATTATAAAAACTGGCCAGGATCAGATGAGGACAAAAACTTGTAGTATACATTCGAGTGGGATCCTGCTCATCTCAAAGAATATGCTAATCGTGACTCAAGGAAAAACCTTGGAAAAACTGCTATTTTATTCCAAGTACATAATATCGTTCATCAGGAAAATGCAAAGTTCACAAGCCGTAAAGCTTATGTAGAGATGGACCAAACAGCCGACGATCACGACCAAACACTGCATGCACCTGTACAATCATCGCCAACTCTGTTTGCAAATAACAAACATAAGGCACTACTTTTAGCAGAAACTACAATATTATAAGGGATGGTTTTTCTCAAGACGACTGCATTCACGACATTGAACATTTTTGGTTTCTTAGCAGCGCTAACATTTCAAACCGATTTGAATAACGAAATATCTAAGCTTTCTGGAAACGTTCAACAGCCTGGAATAACTGGTTGGAGAATTAATGAGAACCTGCAACAAACAATCATAACAATTCAGGAAATGATAGACTCTCTTCCAGATAGAGACAACTCCACTTTTACTCCAAGTCCAAAATTATCAACTTTAGTTAAAGCCGTTGCAGAAATGAGAGACTCAAAGACGTTTTCTGGAGCGTCTGTACTATTTAAGAAAATGCGTACACGTGTTTGGCGAGGAGAAGATTGTGATTCTAATACGTCACGAGGATATTCGTACCGCTCTCGCAAAAATCAAGGACGAGGCGGCGATATTTCTGAATGCTTTTAAGGTGCATAAATTAATTATGGAATCACTCTGAAAATTTTAGTTTCTTACTTGTAGCTTCCTTAAGCGGAATGATGGCATATAGCCTTTCATACGAAAGTGTGGTCCCACTAACCCCCTACATGAATGCCAAGTATCA
>JAHZNG010001773.1:0-14071 GCA_027744375.1 Orchesellides sinensis | reverse complement strand
TCTATAAATACAACTTGATAGATACTCATTCGTTCAGGTTGGCTAGGCTGGTTAAAGGGAGAAAGAATTAGGAATGAAGTCTTGTTTTAACATGAAAACGACGCTATGAAAGATGTTCCTATAAACATACGTACGGATTTCCATATTATGTATTAGGTAGGTTTCTTCGTTTTCACTTGACTGGAGTTTCTTACGAAGAACGTATATGTTTGTGGCTATACATATGTTGGGCTGCCTTGAAACTGTTTCAGAAATGTGTATTTACAGAATAGTAGAAGAAAGACGAAGAAAGGGGGAGATCTCTGCGTGTCCGCATCACTTGCTCATAAACCGGCAGCAAAAAGCGATGAAATCTCGTCTGCGGTTCCGCAAGTGTGAATTTCTTCTCGCCTTTCCGCTTGTCAGATATCCAAAAATCCACGAAAGAAACCAAAAGTAATCTTCCGCTACGATTCTAGTTACATCTCTCTCTCACTTTCTCTGCCTATGTAGTTCCTACTTAATAAACTCTACCAGATGTTGAAAAGAGCATTAATAATTCATTGCA
Source organism: Orchesellides sinensis (assembly GCA_027744375.1). Lineage (NCBI taxonomy): Eukaryota > Metazoa > Arthropoda > Collembola > Entomobryomorpha > Orchesellidae > Orchesellides > Orchesellides sinensis. The sequence goes on along the minus strand of JAHZNG010001773.1, from coordinate 13,524 downwards.
TAATTAAATTGAATATTATATGAATTTTTCAAAGAATGATAACACATTTAAATACGTAAGCATTTTCTCGAAAGTTTACCTTGAAATTAGCATGAGAAATGAAGAAGCGGTGAAAAGCATGAAAATGAATATTAGTGAAAATTTGCATTATGTGATGAAGATTAATTCTCATTTGTTGATCGTATGTGACAATTATGCCAGTGAAATATTTTATAAAAAGAAGAAGCCTGTCGTAAATGTGACAGAGTTCTCAAGCTTAGTGAACTGAAACTGGTGTGGAGCAAACTGAAACAGAGCTGATGATCATAAAATCTACCAATTGTAGTAAAGCTATATAGACACGTTTGGTATGCAATATACCATGTGTGATTTGGATGATGGAACGATGGAAGCACATTACAAGTTGGAGCAAACATAAGGAAGGAAAACGATAGAGAAAAGGAAATGGGGCAAGAATGACATGACTACTTGAAACTCCTCCAAAAAATCTGAGAGAAAACGATATAATAGGAACCGATTATTACCACACCATGAACGCTCGCGTGTCTCTTTAATCGTCCGTGAAACTGTCATCTCAACTCATCAGCTCTTGTGTCTCTATACTCCTCTCTGCTAATTCATGAGCTCCTAAGTGCCATTTTACGCCAAACTGAAGGAGCAAATCGCAACCACGACAATAATAATTAGCCAACGTATTTGTTGTCTAATGGGAATGGGTGAAGATCCATTTTCTTTTGCTACACGCCCATGCATGTTGGTGTTTTATGCACACACATCCGTGTATTTGCCTTACCGAATCTTATACTGATCTGTATCTCGGAGTGTTGTTTCTACTGTCATTTTAAGAAATTGAAGATAACAGTACGATAGCTGGGGAACTGCCTACAATTTACAGAATTTCTGTACCTGAAGTAACATCTTTGCTAGAGTGCCCCTTAAAACAAAACAATCTTGTAGTATACAGTGTTACTATCAGAATGTACAGGCTATTCTTACAGATTGATGCGAATTATCAAGCCACCCCATCATGTCATTTACACTTATTTTGTAGCAACCTATCCATGATATATCCCTAAAATTCCAGATATCAATGCGTGAATATTGTGGTGATAATGGCTTCACTTGGAAAATGTATTTGGAATTTGGGGAGAAATGAGATTTGAAACATTCCATCCGTTGTGAGTTATCTTTATCCACCATTGGAAGGTTAAATTTATATATCAATTTAAAAATACTTCACCTAAACTTAAGTTTAGATTGGGACATTGGTAGCAAAGCAGCCAAACCGAGTGTCTTTTTAGTATTCAATTTGTCACGGTATTTTGAACAAGTTGATTTTAAATATGATAAAACTTTTGGCCATTTCCTGCTTTATCATATCATTTGATTCGTCATCGAAATAATTCTACATCATTCATTACATTAGCGATATGATATGTGTGTAACAATAGCCCCTAAGATGACTAGTTTTGTATGGATCATTTTCCTAAATAAAAGTGGTGTGCATTACGGACTGGTGGTAGAAACATTTTTTATGGTTTGGCTAAATTATTGATAAAGAGGGATTAGGGGTTTCTTAATCATTAATCATCGATCATATGTCATGCTCCTAGTCTGGCATTGCTAGTTGGCTCTTAACACTGCAATTTGCGATCCACTTCATCCTCTTCATATATCCTTTCCACTATTTTGTAGCTAATTGCTCCACTTTACTGAATTTGGCTTGTGAAGGGCAGTAGCGGATTTATAATATGTAATCCACCCACTTGAACATTGCTACTAATGCTTTATAACAAAACAATGTGTTGTATTTTATACGAGATTATTTTCAAAACATCATGCTCTCAATCCTGTGATAATCAAGAGAGTCTTGAGCTTGGTCATGTGGATGATTACGCAAAAGGCCAAAGTTGTATAATAAATGATGTCCAAGATGATTGCTTTTTATACATATCATAGCTATATTTCCTACAGACGTAGGCGGATGATATGCATTTTATTGTGTAAGTAACGAATGGAGAAGATTAATCATTGCAAATATAATTATAGCAGCAGATTCTCGGCATTAGAAACAGATCAGAACACTTTTGGGATTCCGGTAAATGCCAGCCTGGATCCCTTTTCCCATGCACTGCGGACAATTTGGAGAAATGATTCCTCATTTCGGTTTACCTACTTTTTATAGATCTACTTATATGGCTCCAAGTAAACCCATAATGAACTAGGGTTGAGAGGTGTTTGTTAATTACGATTTAGCCTACATTTTCATTTTCACCCCAACAATAGCATTTTTTATTACATCATACTTTATTATGAGCTAAACAAGTCACCGAATTCCTGAACGCAAGCACAAAAGCCTTGTTTTTGTTTATTGTTTCTTTCGCGTCATTGTTTGTACTTACCCAACCTGTCACGTTATACCTACTTATCTTGTCAGCAATCTTTTCAGTAAACTGCTAACAAGACAAGAATAACTACAAAATAATTATGCCTCTTTGAGAAAATAATTGTGCCGCTTTGGTAAATAAAACATGGTCTTTAAAACTGATTTAAAACAAACAATGCAATGTTTATCTGGGTCAGTTTCTTTTAAGGAAAATAACTTTCAGCGGAATCACTGGAATGGAGATGATGATCATCACTTCCGAGTGTAATTGTTGCCTTGTTTGATATAAGCCGATGCTATAATTACGACAGTAAATGGTGACTATTGCCAAGCTAAAAGTTTACACGTACAACATATGCAAGCTATTATTATGTTGTGCGTGAACCCTTTCATTTCATCACCTTCCAAGTTTTCAACAAACAAACCCTTTTTTTAACAAGATACCGAAACGTAACACCGGTGCGTAACAAGCAGAGAGAAAGGGTATTTAAGAAGTTAATAAGGCGTTTGTTGTACGTGTATTTTCTGAACTATATTGTAGGTACGGGTGCATAGGGCTTATACAATGTACAGGGCTTTTCATGACTTTCGTTCTCATCTCATAAGTATAAATGGGCCAAATCCTAGTACAAAGTGAAAAAGGATGGAGATGACTAGCAAATGACCGGATGGTCCGATTGAACTTAGCTGTGCGCATTATATATATATACGTATATATAACAGTTTAGTAGCTGCAACAACTGGAAATGATTATAAGCTGGTGAAAACTGAAAAAGGGAACTCTTTAGAGTACCACCGATAAATAATCATCGAAACATATTTCTCTCAAATGTCTTCATTCATTTTAGAATAGTCCGCATGCATCGTTAGTCAACTTAAATAGCTTGATTAGATGCAAACAAGCGTGGCAACGACAAGAGCAGTTGTTGTTGGAATTCAAAATCTGAGTTTGAAACCGACAGTTTTCATTTAGGTGTGTATTACAATCGGATGAAAATGGTAATGATTAAATGATGAGTCATCCATATGGTTGGCAGCCCTTTTAATAAACACATTGCGTTGTTAAATGTTACACGATGATATGATGACGTACATACTTTGAGTGGCGGTGGTTTACAAGTGGATCCCGAAAATTTAGAAGCTCATCGCCTCATTTCAAGCTGCATAATTTTTTGGAAGTTGAGCAGCCAGTAGCAATTTCTGAAATGAATTTGCTCGTTAACTTGTTTCTCTCTCCTTTTCAGGGTATGATACTCATCATCACCGTCACATGAAAATAAATGTGGCAGCAAATTACTAAACGTTACATGAAAATTACATTACTTATTACCAATACCGCATTAATAACATAACCCTCTTCAGTATGAAGTCGGTGTTCGGGAGAAAAATGCTTGTGTATAAGGTATAAGGTAAGAACGTGCTTAATGTATGTATTTTTATCCAATGTACATAAATATAGCATTGTTCAACTAAATTAACTTACATTATACTAACAAGCCTTTGTATAAGGTATAAGGTAGGAACGTGCTTAATGTATGTATTTTTATCCAATGTACATAAATATAGCATTGTTCAACTAAATTAACTTACATTATACTAACAAGCCAGCCCATCTGCTGCCTTTTGGCTGGGTAATAAATAGAAAAGGCAAAAAGGCGAGTTCAAAGTACTTGTATATGTAAATACAACTTAGTTATGAGGCTAAAACTGGACTGCTGGACTTACTAAGCGCCTCCTTCTGGTTATAACTAATTTATGTATCACCTACATTATTGTAATCTAACCTTTTATGTTGTTTCATGAATATTATGTCAACGATAGTTTTATAAATGACTTGTTTCTCATTTAGACTAGATAATTATTTTTCATGAGCCTTAAGCCAAGTTAGACAATCGACCCTGTTTGATTAAGTCCAACATTTACAGTTGCTCCTATTGCTTTCGGCACCACAAGCATTGATCATTTATATCCAATGCTACACATCTGTCAGTTATTTATAATGCGGCATGAAATGATTTTTTTGCACTTGTGACAGATGCATAATTGTATAGCATCTAATCTGTACTTTTTACAGCAATATGACGTAGTTGCTTATATTATAGGCGATTTGATTGTTTAGAGGAATTTGATGTTCACTTTTGGAAACTGAAATGCTGAAAGTAACAACTTCTCGAAAAGTAGTTTTAGGTTATGTAACTTTTAATAGACTGTGTTGGGTAAAATGTTTTCATATGCAAATCTTTAAAGATTCACAGAAAAGTACCCAAGTAGCATGCAAAACCCAGTTTGGGAATTGTCCCTCTTAATTTGGCTATTAAGAAAGCAATAGATTTCAAATGGCCCTTGAACTATAATTATGATTATATCCACAGCATCATTACGAACATACAAGAATTTAAAAAATATTATTCATGACGCATATTATATGAAGATGACAAACATAATTTCTCCACTCTGCTCCTCCTCAGTTAAACCAAACAATCCGGAAAAGAAATGTCATTGAGGCACAAAAGTAGCACGACGGCAGTATTAAGTGTACAGAAGAATGGAAACGATGATGTTGGGAAAATTATTGGGTTGTTTGAGCTCACCAAGTGTAAAAGGAAGTGGCCATTAATAGAGTATATAGCATAAAAACCAAGTTGGTTTGTCTCCCTTCTTCTTCATCTGACTCTGACTTTTAGCGACCGACCAGTTTACAATCCTGTCTGCATGGTGTATATGGAGCGGTGCTGGTGCCAAAGATCACAAGGAATATGAGGGACCCCCTTTGTTAGCTCAAAGCATTATCTTTTGCTAAAGAGCACCCACCACAACAACAAACCACAACTTTTTCCCTTGTACTCTCTCATATAAAACCTCGCTTTTCCGTCATTGCAAACATCATCTCATCTAAAACTTCCGACGTAATCATCAACAATACATGTATAACATTTGTATACAATTCTATGCCCTTCTTATGTAATGTATGTAGACACACATCAAACGAAAATCCAGTGTTGTTAGTCTCATTCCATGGACTTATTGGATGTTGAGGGGTATTTTTGTGGCACATAATTCAGCAAATTAATTGCCGTGTCGGACGAGATCGCACAACCATTATGAACTCTTAGCCGAGTGTCTGTTTTTGTCGGAATCTCATATTTCTTGTACTGTTACCCATCCCTATCACCCGAAAAAGGGAATCTTGTTTGGTGATGATGAGTCCGTGTAATAATATATAACATCGAGTCATATGTATATGTAATATGTGTGCATGCAATATAGGTTTAAAGCGGAACGGACTGGATAAGTCAGTCTCATCGCAAACACTAATTGTTCAATCTTATTTGAAATTGTCTCTATAATTTCAGATTTCAGCAAGTAACGAAACAAGGGTTCCTTATAGTCAAGGAAGCAAAAAGCGTATGAAACTTGTACAGGTCCAGATTGCAGAAGTTTACAAGTCGCAAAGTCTTTCATCTTGTAGCGACTGACTTGGTAAAAAGTATATTATATATCCCAGTATGGGTAAATTTTAATACATATGTAATATTAACATTAGGTCAGTGGGTATGGGCAATATAGGAAGCTCGTGATAAAACGACGTGGTGAATCTACTTTAGAATGATAAATAACATTACTCAATTCTATCTGTACTAAATAAAGGTTATATGTAGAAGTTCTTATGTTACAGTCCCTGTTTTTCCATTTTTACATATGTAATACCTTTTGCTAACAAAGGGTGGGTATTTTATTTTTGTACATGTTTTCATTCATACTGTAAAAATCTGGCCCTTTTAAAAATACAAATGAACCCATAAAGTAGCAGCTAGTTACAACTAGAATTCCAATAAATTATGTTGATGTACTGGCAAATTAACTAAAAGTTAGAAGTAACGACGGAGGAAAATAAGCTAAGTTCTTTTCTACCATGTCAGGTGTTGATTTGAGCCTGTTCCATTCATCTAATACCAAGCTATATAAATACGTATTCCATACAATACTGTCCCAAAAAGTTATGTACTTTTTAAAAGAAAATCGATGGGTCAAAAGTTCTGACTTTTGAGCATATTTATACATGGGTATGTAAAGATAGAATTAGTATACAAAAGAAGGAGTAGTCCCAGAAGAAATTGAAAGGTGAAGAAAACTGTCATTTACTACATAGCAGCTAGGCGTAATCATGAATGCCAGAAGTTCAGGCCCAAGAAAATGGAATGAATGAACGTACGAAAAGGTTTAAAAGAGGGAAAATAAGTTAGTGATTTCTTGCCTTTCATTCATAACTTTTTGGAAGTTTTCTTACAATATTAAAGATTTGTACATTGTACAACAATTGAATAAAAGGGGATACTACGTGGCTGTTAATAATAACTAATGAGAGCTAATGGCTCAAGTCATGTCACTCATTCATTTCTCAAGTGGTCCAATTCATTCGGCATACAACGCTATGTCAATAAAATCTAAGGTTTTCTTACTTTTAAGCGGGCAGAACTAATTTCCCCTTAAAGAAGGCAAACTAAAACCCAAGAAAAGAATAGAAGCTAAAGAATATTTGTCAATTGATCAATTTTTAAGAGCGGAAGCGGCAAATTAGGCGATTTAACGGCTCAAAGAGTTTTGAAGAACTTTTTAAAGATTGCATTGAATACTTCTTAATGGCCTAGATTATGCGGGAATTCAAGGTATCCCATGTACCAAATCAATGTTAAGTAGAAAGTGATAGGGAACAAATTATTTGGCAAGCTGCTGGGTCACCTGCATTATCGATTTAATTTCTGACAATAAATCAATCATGGGCTTAGCCATATAAAAAATGGAAGTTACAGATTGCTATAATTATTCAAAGTTAAAGGCACTTTATTTTACAAATCAATCATTAGCCATATTTACAATTAGCAATTAATTTATAAACCGTTACGTGTCAATATTTTTCATTTAACTGCTTTTACGACGAGCATGCTCGCATCCCATATTAGATTCCTTCCTTTATCTCTATCCGACGAGGCGATACCTACAAAACGAACAACCCATCGCATTCATCCACGATAATAATTAATCGTATCAGCTTTCATCTGATGAAAATGATGCTGCTAATAATTTACGTTGATTATCCTTGTTATTCTGCAATATAAGCTGTATGAATAACTCACTCGCTCTCCATTTCAAAACAGATCTTCTCTTCTGTCCTACCAATCTAGCAAATCGATTTTTATTGAATGGAATCAATAACCATTTTTTCAACTATTATTATAATGAAATCAGGCAAATTACTCACAGGCATTTGGATCCCAATTCCATTGTACAAATGCACATTCGCCGTATATGTAAAAAGCATATCTTGTATGCATGCTGAAACGATTATGAAAAGAATCGAGAGAAAAAAAGGAGCAACAGGAATATTACATTAAAGATTTAAGCGGACAAAAGAAAAGAGGAAGCACAGATGACGGAATCCCGACAAGAAGAACAACACGGGAAGCTAAATGGTCATAACAATAATAGTAATCGTTTTAAAAAGGGCACAATAACTTTCATTGCAGCTTACAATCTCTCATACATACGTGCATAATATATGTAATGTACCACTTACAATTTACATCCACGTACACACATATCATGATACAAACACGCACACACAAAGCATTATTATTCAATTATGATTTTAATGAATCTCGTATTGAAAGCTAAAAGTAGGTGTTGCCCCTTTCTTCCATTAAGTTAGGGTGCAATCTCTATTTTTTGTGCGATATGATTTTCCCGAGTGATATATTCAATTTCAATGCATGCGTTACAATCGGAATTTTAAAATGAATTCATGAACAGGATCATAATAATAATTACAATATGTATACCTTACTCGTACATCTTATCCATTTGCTTCTTTTTCAACTTAGCAAAAATATCAAGCATTACCCAACTTTGCTTTCATTCATTCATGCGTTTCAGATCCCTTTCAATTTATCATCAATTGAAGCAAAAGTGGGAGGTATTTACTACAATCTCTTTTCGAATGTTATAAGGTGCGCATAAGCATGTGTGTTGTGTAGGTATGAATGTATGTCTAGGGAAATTTCCATAATAATTTTTTGAACAACAATAATAAAAAACCCGTATAATTTGACTTTTCAGTCGGAGAGCTAAACAGCTATTATTGTGATTTGGTTTTGTGCATGTATAATGTGCATATTTAGTGAAGAAAGAAAATATTGTGTTTTGCTTTTGTGAGCATTTCACATATTACAGAAAGAGCAGAATTGTGTTGCAGATGATGAAAGTATAAGGCATAAGGTATCCGATATTCTTTGGGTTTAACAGGCGAGGCATTCTTAGCTTTTAAATATAACATTTCATGTTCACACCTTGCTTTCTTTACAGCTTAAATGGTATGAGAGGGTCCAGTCCTGTTGCTTTACAACTTTTCTTCGTTTAGCTTATAGTTTGTCAAAAATTTCACAATAAATAGCAAACTGCTTAAAAATATATATTTATGATATGGGGCTTTATGATACACACACCTTCAAGCAAGCTCATTACTTAAAAAATGTCTTGTGCCAGACAGAGCACTGTTTTGTATGGATACGAAAAGGTGTAACTGCTTACAAGGGCTACAAAGCAAAGGTAGCTGAGTTGGGGGAATATGCACAAAGGGGTAAGCAATAATGTATGTTTTGTGTACAAGGAAATACATATCAACAACATTGGGAATGCATATAGCTGATTCTTATCTGGTACCAATGGAAAGGTTGGTTTTTATCATGCAAGGAGGGATGAGCTTTTCCTTGGGTGAATCTGGTGTTAAATGATGCATGCGTAAATTAGTAGTTCTTTCACTTGCATTTTAATAATACATTCATCTCCCTAATGGGATTTGTACCTGTGGACGACAGAAAGCATGAAGCCAAAAAATCAGTAAGTAAGCAACAGCAGCTGCTGTGCCTTTTCTCTACATAAGTATCAAACCAGCATCTAAGTTTTGTACGTAATGCATGCATCAGATATTAAATATGATACTGTAGGTATGCTTGGACGGATTTAAGGATTTTTTGTATTGATCAATGATTATTATCATCGTTTGATCAAGCGAGACAAATTNCTTTTCTCTACATAAGTATCAAACCAGCATCTAAGTTTTGTACGTAATGCATGCATCAGATATTAAATATGATACTGTAGGTATGCTTGGACGGATTTAAGGATTTTTTGTATTGATCAATGATTATTATCATCGTTTGATCAAGCGAGACAAATTCTTTAAGTGTCAAGATCGAATCTTGCTTACAAATAGGAGAAAAGGTAAATGACACGGTTTAATGCAACTTTGTCATGCGTTGGGAAACGGACTTTTCCACAAGATCTGTTACAGACCCGGTGTTAGGACCTCACACGGGTAAGATGAATTTACATATCATTATTTTCTTGCTAACATGGAGGAATTAAAAATTTAATTTTTAAATCCATTTTACAAACCTAAATTAATTTTTTACTGCAAATGTCGACGCGTATAGCTGTAGAGATTTTTTTATTCCACCATTTTCAGAAATGTTCACAAATTTTATATGCAGGACGAGTTTTTCCAGCTTTTCTTCTCTAATGTATATAATGAAACTGATCCAGTTTTCATTGATATTTGTTTTTTTTTCCTGAAAAGTTAAAAATTACTTTGAAACTGTCTTACGGGTTGGTTTTATCGATCAAGGTAGATAACTTCGTGACTTAATTCATTTCATTTATATTCAGTTTGTACCTTCAAAAGATGCTTGTGAATTGTATATGCTAAAATTAAAAAGTGTTAATTTCATTACTGCATTAACAACAGAGCATTTTTAATTATTATTTTCTATTTCTCTTTTACTCTTTCTTCTCTAATGTATATAATGAAACTGATCCAGTTTTCATTGATATTTGTTTTTTTTCCTGAAAAGTTAAAAATTACTTTGAAACTGTCTCACGGGTTGGTTTTATCAATCAAGGTAGAACTTCGTGACTTCTCTTTCATAATTCATTTCATTTATATTCAGTTTGAACCTTCAAAACATGCTTGTGAATTGTATATGCTAAAATTAAAAAGTGTTAATTTCATTACTGCATTAACAACAGAGCATTTTTAATTATTGTTTTCTATTTCTCTTTTACAAAGATTTTTCTAACCCCATACGTCGTTTGTTGCCTCATTAAATTTTTGCTGTGCGATGTTAGTTTGCCACTGTTTTACTCAGCATATACGGTGAGATTTGAGTAAATGATTAAAAAATATAATTTAGACGAAAATAGTTTAATTACTTTACTTACATATATAAAATCAAGGAAATTACAATAGTAGCCATCATCAGAATATAAAGGACCCCTAACCACGAAACGATTTCATCATCATCCCCATAATAATCTTCTTCTCATTAGGACGATGCTGTCACCAATTATTACTACGGACTTTACAAGAATCAAATTAATTTGGTTACTGTTAATTTCTAAAGAAAATTAAAAAGCAGCTGCTCACTTTAGTATACAATACGCGTCACTCTATAGTACAAATGCCTTTTTGTAGTTCTTGGAACACATACATACTTCAAAAAAGAATTGCTTAATTTTTGTTTTCCCAAGAATGACAATTGCTGGATACAAAACATAAGCAAACACATACATGTGCATTAATTATGAAAAATGAACAGCACAAAGGCAACCCTCCCTTTTCTCTTACGAAATGATACACATTCATTCAAGCATAAAAACATGAGTGAAATTATTCCTCTTTTGTTTTCTATTTTTTAAATCAAATTATGATTTCTCACTCCAAAAGCACTCCACACATTAAAGCAAGGGGATGGACAAAGAGCAAGTAGAAGAGTTTAGAGGGGGTATTTTTAATTAAAATATTTACTCGTTTCACATGCTATGACGCTCTTTATATTAGTATGCAATACATATGTACATTTTAATACTGATCGTGAGGTCGTTGTTGTTTTCATTGCATGTAATGTTGTTATGTCGTGTGATTACTCGGCATACACTGATTACTGAAACAAGGAAGGAATTAAATATGAGGGAATTCTCGTGAAATTAGAGAGTTAGCTGGACGGAACAGACAGATAAGTAACACATTAATACACAATTTTTTCACTACAAATATCTATCCAACTTTTGTCATCCGTTTTACGTTAGACCCTGGATTTGGATAGCCACGAATTCATCATAACCAAGAAAAAATTGCTTTGCATGTTTGCATTTTATACCTAACTCTTTGCCTATGCCGGAAAAGGGAGCAGATAAAGGCTACTTTTTACCCATAAAAAACAATTACTCCCGAAAAATAATAATAATGAGATATCCGTCTCTCCCAATGATAATTTTCAGATAGTGCCAAAAATGACAGGAAAGGGACACTAACTTTTAGGGAGCATTTTTACACTGATTTTTACAAAATACATGGGAAATATGGTAAAATATACGCATGCTACGCAACATTTGGGATTGCCTTACTGTAACGAAACCGTTTTATTGCTTTTCAACCGAAGATGATCATAGCTAAAGGTGGTATTTTTTTTACTCGTGACACGACAGTGTGGTGTGAATAAGATTATATCTTATGTTGCTACATGATATGGCTATGCATATAATGGATATACTCCCCAAGCAATCCCCAAAACTAATATATTTGTTTGTATGTATGTATGACTGTTGACTGTTTAACAAATTCCCCTCTACATTACAAATGCCAATAATAATTGTCAATTGCATAACTGGCAACTGTCACTTTTTGACTGCAAGCGTGAGATTTTAATAAATATGGTCTGATTCTTAGGTGAAAATACCCCGTCCCGTGTTATTTTGTAAGGTTGGATATACGTTTTCATGCGTGATAGCAGCGGCATAACAAACTCACATTTTTATATATGTTACAGAATAATTGGACATCCGTTTCGAGCATTTTACACGCACATCAGGCAAGTCAACCGAGTTTAAGCTGGACAGGTGTGATTTGTATTTTTAAAGACTTAGAAACAATTTTGATATTATAATATTGCTCGCGATGTTTTATGCTGTACGTAAATAACTTTAATTTGTACTTAAGATACTTTGTTTCACTTATATATATATGATGACGCAATGGCATACAAATTCAAATTTTATAAATTTAAATATAAAGTCAGCAGTTAAGTATTCGTGTGGCTATTTATGTGGGAGGGAGCAATTAAAGGCATTTTTAGTAAAAAGTATACATAAATCAAAAACAATCAATTACTTATTAATTAGCATAGTTATGAATGTTTTATTGGAGAAGTATGTAATTTGATAACCATCCTTTATTTCTTGTAAATGAGCATATGTAATATGGTTAAAACAACGGAGCAATACTGCTTTTGTAAGTGTGAGTATGTCGGTAATGAAAAGCACCAAAAAAGTAATAAAGGGCATTTTAAACGTTTAACGTTTCAAAACAACATACAACACCAAATGAAAGAACCATTCTCCCAAAAGTAAGGTACAATTGAATAGAGTGCAGTAAAAAAGAACAGCAATTCGATATACACACAAATGTGTTTATATGTACATATTCGGAGCTTTTTTAATTCATACCATAAGCAGCTCTCTGTTTTCTTCTTCTGCAGACAAGTACAACATACAAGACAACCAGGCAAGAATATAATAGAAGGACAAGTTGAATGGATAGTTGATTGGGAGAAGGGGAATTTGGAGGAGTCACCCTATAGCTGAATCACTCCCGGGGGCTGAGCTCATCATCTGATATTTTAATTCTGGATTATCCAACACATCCCGTCAGTTCGCTATCACAGCTTGCAACATTCACATCTCTAGATCTTTGTTGCTGTCATGTGCGATGTGTACTTTCTCATGCATGGAATATAAAATCCAGTTTAGTTGGCGTGTGAGATTTTTACCATGTCATTGTTAACCATAAGCATTAAAAAATATGCATAGGTAATGCACCTTTTTACCACCTCGTGCAACGAGCATTCAAAGCTAAATTGAGTAATTCAATTTTATAGCTACAAAATAAGCCAATTCCAAAGAAATCATTGTGTGAAGCAATAGTGCAGTTCCAGGAATTGAAAAGACTGGTAATTTATGATTTCGTGGAAAATAACATGTCGGTTAAGTGTAATGGTTTTTGAATGAAATTTGTCGAGTATGGCATT